>CM028134.1:488267500-488467500 GCA_016271365.2 Neoceratodus forsteri
GATGAGGTCAAATGTGATGTCTTCATGCAAGGCCCATAGGACCCTGCATGAAGAAAGCTCTAACAGATTATGCTGGCCTTACTGTATCACTATGAGGCACTAAGTTGAAGCTGTATCTTGTTCTTCAGAAAGGAGGCTATGAGCTGGGGTGGTCATTAGGTTTGACAATCCCAAGTAAGACCCCACTACTGATTAGCCAATACTCCAGAGACACAAATCCCTAATGCTTTTTTATTCCGGTCTTTGTACGGTTTGCATTTTACAACCCTAATCTCTGCATTAACCTATTTTTTATATATATATATATATATATATATATATATATATATATATGCCAGCCGAGCATAGATGTCCTAACCATAAACCATTTCAAGCATGGCTTGGACAGAGTGAAGACTATACTCGCTACTCAGTGGTAATAAGGAGGGGAACAGGGTGGATAGTGAGGGCTAGTACTCTGTATGAACAATAGGTTCTGGGATTTGACAGGGAATCATGGGCAAACTGAATGGCCCAGTAGTATTTTTCTGCCATCACTGTCTATGTTTCTATAAACCTAAAAAAACTAGAGATATGGTTTAAGGCCTGAAGTTGAGATTCAATGCCAAGAACTATAATGTAATGCACTTAGGCAGATAAAATCCACATACTGAATACTGGATGGGAGGCATTAGACTGGCAACTTCAATAGAGGAGAGATCTATGGGTCACAGGAAAAAAGTACTCACCATAGTAATGTTGTTTCTTCTCAGGGATCCATCAATGAGCCATACAAACGTGTATCAGTCTATAGGAGTCCATTATGGTATGTAGAATCAAGTTCAAACTCTGCTCTGCACTAATGTTCCCCCTACTGGCTTAACACCAGATTTGTTTCTAGAGCCAGTTGAGCAGTGACCACCAAAAGTATCTAAGTGACAACTAAAACTGTTTTCAAAAAATAGTTTGTAAACATTTTTAAAAACTAAAATAAATTATTAGCAGATACAGTTTGTCAAGAAATGACCACAACTCTAAAATGTTGTAAAACTTCAACACAGTAATTCTCAAGCAACTGTAAGATAAGAACTGATTCTTGGGTGAACCTATTTTCAGGTTCATTGAGGGGGGAGGGAGAAGGGGCAGGATTTTATGGCTCATTGGATCCCTGAAAAGAAACATTACTACAATGAATAATTTTTTCTTCTAACAACAGGAATCCACCAATGATCCATACGAAAAAGCAGACTTACTAGCGTTATCCACGGTCCAGCAAACCTGATGGTGCCCCTACTTTGCAGGCAGCAACTTATGTAGGTATATGTACTAGCCTAAGGGTGAAGACATTTGTCATATAAACATAAGTGTCAGGATTTGTGTTCTGTTATGCTTCACTGATATATATTAGCGATGAGAAATGCTTTTGGCTCTATTTCGTACTGTATTTTAATATGTAAGGCAACAGTGCCATCTTTAGTAATTGTGCATCATTATAACTAACCTCGGATTATAGTGGTCTCATTGTATTGTTATCTCTTGCCAGATAAGCAACTTTTTCACACTAGTTAGGACAGTTACTCAGACCACCTGTTTTTGTTCAATTATATTCATTTTATGTATCTTCTTTAGCTGTTGCCATAGTTATTATCAGGGTATAAGACCCCTTGTAACACGTAGCTTCTCAGAGAAGAGAGAAACTGTCTGTATTGCCTAGGTAAGGAAAACTGGTGTTCTCCCAGTGTTCACACTGTATCACTTATCTGTAATAAATTTATTACATGAGTACCACTTGTCTGTTGTCTTTTCCTTTTGTGCCGTTCCATCAAGAACCTGAGAGGGTAGTTTATTACCTTATTACACTAGCAGTATCTTGGAAGGATGGGTCTAGAACCTATTTAGAAAAAAAGGTTCTGCAAGACTGCAGTTTTCCAGGCAGCTGCTTTAAAGAAATTCCTGAGCTGGCCTGGTGCAGTGGTTGGATTTCGCTTATGCGCGGTGGCCGGGTTTGGGAATGGACCCGAGTCACTGGAGGGGCCGCCAGGGGAGAAGGATGGTGAGTCCCATGGACTGCTCTTCTGCTCCAGGGGGAGGGTGGGAAATGTCCGGCACAGGGAGGACCCTGGTGGAGGCCAGGAGTCACTCAGCTGCCAGCGCTCATACGCATAGGAGGCGGGGCAGACGCAGGCGTCATTGCACATTCCCATCTCCCAAGAAAACTGGAAAAAGGGGGCGGGTAGGTCCTCTGTCTCCATGAAGCCCTCCCTGGACCTTCAATTAGCCATGGTCACCAAGCACTCCCTACTAGTTACTGGTCCCCACGACTCTGGATAGGGGACTGGTGCTGCGGCCCTGCCCTCTGGGGGGTAAGCCAGGGGTGGCTGTGAGAATGCTGGCAATAGATGGTAGGTGGAAGTCTGGGGGCCATGACCAGGGTGGAGATTGATGAAGGTCCTGCCAGGAAAAGAGTAAAAAATATATTTTTAAAAAAATAAATTCTTGAATGGGAATGGCCCTTGTGACTGCCACAGATGCAGAGGAGCCCTCTGTGGAATTTACTCATAATCGTCTGGGAGGTTGTTTTCCAGCTTTTTCATAACAGAACTGTATACAGGAAGTGCTCCAATGAGAGCTGGTCTTTCTAACTGCTGGGTTACCTCTGCCAACCTCTCCATAGGTAACAAAGAGTTGTGCGCTATTAGACCTGGCATCCTTGTCCAGTCAATGTAGTAGCTCAGTGCTCTTTTTACATCAAGACAGTGCAGCTTTTATTCACTTATACTGGAGTGTTCAGGAGAAAACAGGAAAGGTCATTAACTGATTATGGTGAAACTCTGAAATCACTTTAGTTAGGAATTTCAGTTCTACGATGCCGGTTCAACAACTTTCTTATTGACCAACATCACAGCGACAGATTTATGTCGACCACAAGTTACAGGTGACATAAATCTGGCAGCAGACCCAGGTCCTTTTTCCAGTCTGAGTTGATTTGGGGAAGGGGTGAAGGAATGGGCAAAGAGTGACAGGTTCTTCGGTGGACTATTACAGCAAACTGTCAATATTGTCAGCATCGACATGTTCGCTGTAATAGTGTTGATGAACAGAGGGCATACAAAGAATTTCCTATCAGTTCTATGACTACCTTATCAATGTGGAATATGATGTAGTTTGGATCTGTACAAAGAGCTTGCAGTTTGCTTACCTCCTGACAGATGTCATGGTTATCAGGAAAACTATTTCCCAGGTGGCATAATGTAAGTCTGCAGTAGCCATAGACTCAAAAGGGACTTCCATCAGCTGGGCAAGACACATGTTAAGGTCCCTTTGGGAACCGGTTCCCTCACAGGAAGGTGCATGTGATTGAGGTCTTTTAAAAACCTTTTAAAAACAGGTTGTGAGACCAAAGACTTGCTGTTGCCTGCTGATGTGCAAGCTGACACAGCTGCCTGCTGCGCTTTCAGGGTTGAAGGTCTCAGACCTAAGTACTGTAGCTGTACCAGGTAGTCCAGAACTGTGAACAGCCATATCTGAACTGGAATTATCCTTTTTGAGGCACACAAGAATAAGAATCTGTTTCATTTAGAGGGACATACTTTTCTTGTGGCTGGTTTCCTGGAAACCTTTAAGACACTGAGCACCTCTTCTGACAAATTCTAACCAGAAGATTCTAGCTCTTCAAAAACCATGCTATCAGGCATAATGTTCTAAGATCTGGAAAGGTTATACTGGCCTGGGTCAGCCTCAATAAGTTGTATTTCAGTGGCAGGTTGATCGGAGTCCTGCAGGACAGAGCAAGCAGCACTGAGTATCATGCTTGCCTGTCTCAGTCAGGAACTATCAGCATCACTGTTGCTGACTCTCTCTTGGGGTTTGTGAGTACCCTATGTATAAGGGGAAATGGGGAAAGGCATACAGGAACATCCCTGCCCAGGTAAGAGCTAGGACATCCTGTGAGACTGTACATCTGACTGGTGGCCTGCAACAAAACTTTGGTAGCCAGTTGTTTTCCCAAGAGGCAAACAGGTCTATTTCTGGAGTACTCCACCTTCCAAAAAATGACTCTTTCTGGCTCAAGACCCATTTGTGGTTTCCTTGGCTAATTCAACTTTAAGGAGCCTGCCAGCACATTGTCTTTGTCTGGCAGATGCACTGCAAAAATCTTTGTATCCAGTGAATATGCTAGGTCCCAGATCCTCATAGCTTCTTTGCACAGTTTTGTGGGTCTTGTCAGTACCTGCTTGTTTATGTGGTACATTATTGTGGTATTGTCTGTCAGCATTTGGACTGATTGACCTTGTAACTGGGAGGAGAAGAACTGCATTGTCAGCAGTACTGTCCTGAGCTTGAGGATGTTTATATGCTCTTGAATCTTCTGTGGGCTCCAGAAGCCTCTTACCACGAGGTCCCCTAAGAGGGTACTCCACCCTAGCAGTGAAGCATCTGTTGAGAGGACCTTGGTTGGAGATTGCTGGAGGAAGAGAATTGCCTCTCTGAGTTTGCTTTCTTGCTTCCACCACTCAAGTGCTTGTACAAATATATTTGTGTCTGGCATTAGTTGAAACAAGGAGTCTGACTTTTGGGATCAGTAGCCTCTTAGATGGTACTGAATGTCCCTAGTCTGGAAACAGGCCCATGGCACCACAGCTATGGGTGGAGCCATGTGACCTAGCAGCTGTAAAAAAAACCTTGCAGGCCCTGGCTGGCCTAGGGTTAATGATTCTACACCGGCAGCCAGATTTGTTACCCTGCCTTGTGGGAGAAAGGCCTTTCCCTGAAGGGCAGACATTCTGCAGGCCTGCACTGGTTCTGTCTGGGACTTCTGCAGGTTTAATAGGAATCCAGATGTGCTTCTTATGAGCTGTATGGAGATCACAGCCTACTGTTTCATTTTCTCTGAGATGATCCAGTCATTCATGTAAGGCAAAACCACCACACCTTGCCTTCTTAGGTAGGCTGCCATTATAGCTAAGCACTTTGTGAACACCCTTGGTGCTGAGGTGAGGCCAAAGGGAAGGGCTGTGAGCTGATATTGGCAGTTTCCCAGCCTGAACCTGAGATACATTCTGTGGTCGGGTCTGACTGGACTGTGGAAGTAGACATCCTTCAGATCCAGTGACCATCAAGCAGTCCCCTAACTGCAGAGATGGGATTACTGTGCCCAGTGTGACCATCTTGAAGTTTTCTTTCTTGTTTTCTCATTCCCCATTTTTCTTTTGGGTTAGAAAGTATCTTGAAGAGAGGCCATTGCCCTACTGTGATCCAATTACCTTTTCCAGTGCCTTTGCTTGCAGTAACTTCTTTACTTCATTTTAAAGTGTTTGAATTATTGTAAAAGCGCCCTGAGCTTGGGAAGGGCGCTTTAAACAAATACATTTTACTTACTACTTACCTTACCTACTTGCAGTAGGGACAGCTGGAGGTATACTGGGATGCATAGGGAGAGGCATCACCAGCAGAAAACAGGAAGTTGTTATCCCTCTGTACAGACAGTTGGTGAGACCCCATTTGAAGTAGTGCATCCAGTTCTGGAGACCCCATCTCCGCAAGGACATAGACAGGACAGAGGCAGTCCAGAGGAGGGCAACTAGAATGGTGCAGGGTCTGCAAGAGAAGCCATATGAGGAGAGACTAAAAGAGCTTAATATATATACCCTTGAGGAAAGGAGGGAGAGGGGGGATATGATAGAAACGTTTAAGTACCTCAGTGGAATCAACAAAGTCCAAGAGGGTAGCATCTTTCAGAAAAAGAAACATGCAAGAACAAGAGGACACAATTTAAGGATAGAGGGAGGGTGTGGTTCAGGGGCAATGTGAGGAAGTATTTTTTCACAGAGAGGGTAGTGGATGCATGGAACAGCCTTTCTGAGGAGATTGTGGGGTCTAAAACTGTGGGAGAATTTAAGATTACATGGGACAGACATAAGGCAATTCTTGGGGGGGTAGGAAGAAATAGGCTGTTGGTTAACTAGGATCAGCAGCTTATCCTGTAGGCAGGGAAATGGGCAGACTAGGTGGGCCAAGCGGTCCTTATCTGCCGTCAAAGTCTATGTTTCTATGTTTCCAGTTCTAACAGAATTCTTTCTGTTGGTGAGTGATTTGGAAAGTTGCTTGGCCTCTGCAACCTGGGAAACCTTTGAAATTGCATGGACAACCCCATATCCATTACCTCCAGGGCCCACTTGTCTGTAGTGATTTCTTTTCCATACCTGACGGTTAGCCTTCCCCTCACTGACAGTGGTTATAAAGTGACCTGGGGACCAATGTCATGGGTTTTGTTTTGGGTGTGGCTTGGGGCTGGAGTTGCAGGAGACCTTGCACCCCTTTAGTGCCCTTATTGTGACTGATAATCATAGCCACTGTAGGGTCTGGGGTAGTAACCTCTGCCCATGCCTCCCCTTCCTTAAAGCCTGCAGGAAGTGGAGGCCTTTTTGTTTTCAGCAGAGTTTTTGTGACTCTGTATCAATGCAGTTTTTTCGTATATATGAATTTCTCTGTTTTGTCACCAAATAGTTTCCCTCAAAGGGGAAGTCAGTGGCTTTTGCCAGGGTGTCCTGGGTATGGATTGTGGACCTTAGCCAGGCAAACTTCCTCAGTGCCACTGGATGATCCAAGACTCTTGATGCAGAGTCACTGGTGTCTACAGCTATGTGAAACCTGGTACTTTCTGGCATCCAGGTTGGACTTTGTTGTTGCTGCCAAATCCTGTGCCACTTTACCATTGACTTTGTCACTCAGTGCCAGCACTGCATTCCACAGTGCTTTGTGGTATTGAGCTGTGTAGGCTAGTAAGCAGAAAAAGCAAAAGCAAGTGTACTCAGCTGCAGTGGGAGCCCAGTGATGGGTGGGGGTTACCGGCTCCCAGAAACAATACTCAAAGTCCAGGAAAGTCAGGCACTTGAGAAATGAACCTGAGCATATGATGTTGAAAATAATCACTGGAAGCAAAATACTCCAATCCAAATGCTAATTAAATCAAAGGCGAAGGTGCACAGTGCATGAGTGAGTGAACTTACTCAACCAAAAGATGCCCTAGTGCTTTGACGATAGTCTTCATCAGGGAGTGAGGTCATTGTGGCTGAAGAGCTCCTTTTATACAAAACCAGCCTGGAGCACCATGGAGTGACTGTTTACATTAAGGCTCTCAGGTAAGTGGTTGTGGTGGGATGTGCAAAAAGGAACATGAACACAAACAGTACTGAAAACAGTAAAAATGCTAAACATTAACGTGTCTTCATTTAGTTAGCACAATACAAGAAACAAAAATGTGTGTATTCATGCCCTGACAGCTAGAAAAAGCAGTGGGTAATATTTACCAAACAAGCAGCCAGCCTTAATATAAAAAACAATCAGTACATATTTGTATCAACATGAGGGTTGGAATGCAATGACTGATTCAGTGCAAAACCAAAACACAGCAGTGGACAAAAACTGATGCTATAAAGACAGAATGGTAGCATTTCTGTAGAGCTATGATCACAGCTGGGTTTCTATAGTGACAAAATGAGCGCATTCATTCATTACAAGGTGGCTGACTGTAGAAGAGGGTAGGTTGTGCCTGCTGCCTGGGAGTGCCGCTACTTGGGTGCTGGGGAGAGGGTCTTTAATAGGATGGGGGACAGGGATACTTGGGGAAATATAAATAGTGCATACATGTGCCTATTGTTCACTGTGGGAGGGAAAATAAAATAGAGAATAATGGATGGGTAGGGGGTTATAACAAGGATTTTACACCCCCTGAGGGTTGGGATGCCACATAAACCCCAAGAGCGAAGCTGGAGGGGTTTATTAAGGCATGACACCCGAGGGTGTGTGTAAAATATGAGTTTTAAACCTCCTATCCATCCTTTATTTTATATAATTGCTGGAGATATTTTTTTCTCCACAATAGTTGTATAAAATAAACAGACAACTCCACAGAGCCATGGACCAATTGGGTTCAAATGTGATCTGTAGCGGATCATGGAGAAAATAAAACTTTTCACTTTTTTTTGTCTCTTTTAAAAGCTCCCCCCAAAAAATTGTTTTTTAGCCACGTTATCATTTTTTTTTTACTTATTGCTGACTTGGAATGGCAGTGATCTCTGTGGTGCTGCAGACTGGTGGCCAAAAAGAGGAAGGGAAGAGGTGACTGGCATGTGCACAGAAGGGAAACCCGGCACGTGTTTGCCGTTATAATCAGGTGGTTATAACGGTGAAATTATAACCAGGTTTCCCTATGGGAGAAAGTGCTCCCCAGTTATTATATTATAATTATTTTATAATTTTATACATGTTGTTTGGGTGCCGCGGGGGTGGAATCAGATGCAGGCAATGGGGGGATGAGGCAAATGTTTAATGGCTGGGTTTGCAGTGAACTTAGCTGGGGTGGGGTATGGGTGTTTTATAGCTTGTTTTTAATTGGGAATGAATAATAGTCCCCAAGCATGAATAGTCTGTTTGGGAATGGCTCCTGAATATTTGGGAGCCCTACTATTCATGGTATTCAGGAAACACTATTTGCTCACTGCAGAGCTCAACCAGCAACCCAAGATCATTCTTGATCCAGGGTTGCTGGCATTGTGAACAGTAGCATTACTGCCACACCCCTGTGCTAGCAAGGTGCTGAGCCTTAAAAGAACAGCTGACATAATCTGATGTCTTGGGCCAACAAATCATACTAAGGAGTTATTTGTTTGAGCAGCTAATTAAGTGTATTTTTAATTTTTTTGGTTACGTAATAAAAGTGCTACTTGCAGTTATATGCCTGTCTCATAACATCCATGTACAAGCCAAGCAGCTACTGTGTACTGAAGTCCCACCCCAAAAAATAACACTTTGATGACGTGAAGAAAGGGATTGGGCTGCAGGTATACTATATATAGCAACATTGGAATCGAGGAGGGGGGTTCTCTGAATATAGAGTTTCTTTGCTATGTTACATGTATAGAGCTAATATACGATATATATTATAGCCCCTTACATGTATAACTGGGAGCAAATAAATTATATGCATGCTCAAAGGACCCCTTCCCCTAATTCCATTATTTCTATATATATATATATAGCGTACCTGCAGCCCCATCCCCTATGTCACGTCATCAAGGTGATATTTTTAGAGGCTGGGCTGCTGCGCTCAGCAGCTGCTCAGCTCATACTTTGAAGTTACAAGCCATGCATATAACTGTAAGTAGTACTTTTGTTACTTAACCAAAAAATTCCAAACTAGGCTTAATTAGCTCCTTGGGCAGGCAACTCCTTAGTACGGGTTGCCTGCCCCGAACATGGCAGTTGCGCTTTAAATTACCATAATGAGCCCAGAAAAAAAATCAGTTTGCATAACTAATTTGCATATCAGAATACATAGCTTCAAATTCAGCTTTTTCAGCTTAGGAGTGGGGAAATCTATGTTCTAGAGGGCAACTGAAGCAGCAGTGCAACAGAATTGGGCAAAAATGTTGATGCTACCTTTCTTCGCTATAAATGATACCCAGAATCTTTTAGTTTTATTTGGTGGTAACATTTTCTAGTTCCACCAAAATCTGAAGATTTTATAGGGGGTTTAATTTAGTTTTTTCCTCAAAGAAAAAATATGATTGTCATATTTGGCTTAGAAGCAAAATTGTAGATCTGCCATGGGTCAGGATTGAGAAACTATTAAAAAAAAAACCTCTCATGGGTCCTGATTCTCAAAAGGTCAGGAATGGTGCACAGTGCTTGCATTAACAAGGAATGGTGCACAGTGCTTGTGTTAACAAGAAATGGTGCATGGTGCTTTCTTTAACAAGGAGTGGTGCACGGTGCTTGCATTAATAAGGAATGGTGCACGGTGCTTGTGTTAACAAGAAATTGCGCATGGTGCTTTCTTTAACAAGGAATGGTGCATGGTGCTTGCATTAATAAGGAATGGTGCACGGTGCTTCCATTAACAAGGAATTACGCATGGTGCTTGTATTAACAAGGAATGGCACAGGGTGCTTGCATTCCAAGGAATGGCAAAAGGGGCACTGTACACCACGCTGCGCACTATTCCTGTTTCTCAGTCACGGCCTGTGCCACCTTGGGGCTGCCTGCACCAGCCAGGCTTGTACCACTCTTGTGGCGGATGCATGGTTGTGCCTTGGCGGATGGGCCATGCGTCAGGGCAGAGCTGCTATTTTCACATATCTTGGATTCACAAACCCTGCTCAATTGATGAACAGTTTTCACAGCTGTAAACAGGACTAGTTTAGCATCCTGTGCACCAGCTGGCCAACAGTGCTGGAAGGGAGGTGCTCTCATGGTTACCTGTGGCGGTGGGCTGCCCTGGCATGCCTATGCCCAATGATCACCTGCACTGGTCCGAGCTGCAGTGAACATGCCGTGCCTGTGCTGCTGGGCACATCTGTCACATTCCCTAGACTGTGAGGCAACCTGCCATAGGTACTGTATGTCTCCTGCCATGTAAGCGGATGACCTGATGGTGGATACAGTCTACTGTACAGTTACCTAAAGGCAGCTGATCAAACGCCCAGAGACACAATGTAAAAACAAAGATGTACCTTGAAAAAGCACACATGACTGCATGAAATGGTATCCTGGTTGGGCAAGTGTAGCTTTGGATTTTACTTATTTTATTATATAATAAAATAGTTTTTAATCAAACCCAATATTTTGGGCTTTTATTTTTTTTGGTACCCATGCTCCATGTCAGTAAATTCCAATCTACTTTACCATCCTCAGATGCTGTACAGGCACTGGCTGTACCGCTCAGAGCACAGTGTCTGTCCCCAACCAGAGTGGGACACTGAGCAGCTTCCAGACGCCTCATCAACTGTCTGCACACATGTGCATGTGGTCCTTGGCAAAGCAGCAGGTACTGAACTAGAACAATGAGGTCCTGTGCAATAGCTGGCATGGTTGGGACAAGGATGCCATCTGTCCCAACACAGCACATCATACAGTACTACTCTGCAGTGTGGTTGGCACCAGTGAAACTCCTTCATGATCCCTTTACCATGTTCAAGCCATGTCCATAAGTGGGGGTGTGCAGCACCGACTGGGGTCACAGGGTAATCTTTCCAGTAGACTGACTTGTGGATTCATTGAGCAGCCATCATGGGACATTGTAAAAGCTCCATTCCCCTCATGGGCCACTAAATGCTGCAGTGTACAACGGGGTCTACACTGGGACCAGTACTCTGTAACCTCTGCCTCCAATACACTGACAGCCTCTATCAAATCCCTTCTATGTGCCATTTATTTGGCACAAAGAAGTGGTTGCTGCAACCTGTGGGTGTTTGGTTCTGGGACTCTTGTTTGTAAATTGGGTGTAGGGTCCCAGCTGCACCAGCGATTATTGCAAGCTGCTGTTTGTCACAGTTTGCATGGATCTAGAGGCTACCCATGGTGCATACAGGAAATTTCTCTGGCAAAATTCTGCTGAAATTGCCAATTTCGCCCAGCGAAACATTTTGCATAATTATGGCCTTTCAGCAAAATTTTGCCACCCAATTTCACCCTGAATTTTGCCTTGCACTTCTATAAGGTGAAATTAGGCAAAATTGGGCTTTTCTCTCTGCTGTTGGTCACATGGTTGAGTCTAAACAGGCAAGAAGTGAATGGTTCATTTCCTGTGCTACATATCTCAAGGACGCAGGCAGCATCTAGACTCAGAGTCAGAGCCCTGTGACTGGAGAGTGCAATTTGATACATAAACAACTTAATTTGTGTTATTTTTTCTAACTTTTTCTTGTTTGTCTTTGTCTTATTTCATATTTTAGTACCTGTGGAGTGTGTGTGTGTGTGTGTGTGTGTGTGTTGTGTGTGATTCCTCCGTCTCTCTCTCTCTCTCTCTCAGAGTCTCTATCTCTATCTCTGTTTCTTTTTTTTGGTTTTGGTTTTGTTTGAATTGGTGGTGGTGGTGGGCATAATGGAAAATGGTAGAGGCAGTGAGGCACCTGTACACCACCTTGACAGGCGCACGTTTCAGATGTCCATTAAAAATGAAATGCCACAGCGGCAGGAGGCTGTTGGCCCCAACACCAGCACTCAGAAGAAAACAACTGTGCCCCTCCCCAGCAGCAGTAGGTGACTGTGGCCCCTCCACTGCAGCAGCAGCAGCAGGAGATAATGCCCCCTCCCCAGCACCAAGATACTGTTTCTCTGCCCTGGCAGCAGGAGACCATGCCCTCTCATGAGCAGCAGGAGGAGGCAGTGCTTGGGGCATCATCTGCCACCCCCCAGTGCCCCGTCATCCCCAAAGTTCTCCTTCCTGGGAGTTTTGTTAATGCAAGTTTGGCAGGTGACCCTGTGGTCACCTGCAATCTATGTAGGCAGGAAGTGCGTCGTGGTTAGTCTGCTTCCCACTTTGGGACAAGCGGCCAGTGGAGCCACACACTGCACCACCACCCACTTCAATGGAACCTCAAAGTGCAGAAGGTGGTGGCAGCATCAACTACAGCTGTGGGAAGCAGTGCGGGTGTGAGCACTAAAGGGGGTGAGCAGGAAGGAGGCGTGGCTGAACCTGTTATGTGTCCTCGCTGAGCTTACCAGATCAGACAACAGCAGCAGTCGGCAGTAGCATCAAGACCTCACTAGGACCCACCCTGTCCAGAGCCAGCAGCAGCACAGACAGCCCCTACCCAACCAGCAGTGACACATGCAGACTTATCAGCTGTCCTGTCAGAAGTCCTCCAGCTTCGATTGGAGTTAAATGATTTCAGACAGGCATTTAATGATGCCCAGGGAGAGACTGCTAAACTCCAGCATGATGTCAACAAAATCATGGGCATCCTGTCTGAACTCCTTGGCGATCCCACTGGCACTTAATGTGGCAGCACAAATTAATTTCTTTTTTGTTTTCATTTTTCTATCCTCTATTCTGTTGTTAGTATGTTCCCCTTAAAAAAAAATAAAAAAAACAACAAAAATATGTTCTGTCCTCTTTAATCTACATCCTTAAGTCCTCTTGTTTCTTTATTTTGTATGTAAAATAATTTGTTTGACCATTTCTGTTGTGTGTGTTCATTTCTTATGCTCCCTATATAATTCAGTCCCTTTTCTTGTTCTCTCTCTCTATTACTGCTCCCCACTCATTTTGTATTACAATTGTCCTCCTGATCCTGCCTGTCATTTGTTATACTTATTCTGTACCGTGTCCATGTACCCCACCCAATAAACACCTTATTCCCTTATTATTTGTGGTGTGTGTTACTTCTTAGAGCTGGTTACACCTACACGATTATTTTTAACAACATACTGATGTGTAATGCAGTTGCAGTTCATATGTATGGAGTCTGCAAATGAAAGACCGGCTTCTGCTGAAGGCTGTCAGTCATCGGGGCCTTGTGCACAGAGTGCATATTGTTTTGAATTCAAATACTTCATGTGAGTTGCTTCAACTCAAAGGTAGAAGTACTCCGCACAGTACACGTCCATAACGTGCTCATTCTTTATTCGAGTGTGGCAAGTAAACAATGTAAAAAGTGCTTCCATATATGAGAAAGCACACATGTGTGAAACACGTAAGGTATGACATAACATTTGATGTATCAGGAAGTACGGTGCCTTGAGGAAGCGTACATTTTTATCTTAGTTATATGGGAGCCTTTTGTACATTGTTTACTTGCCACACTGGAATAAAGAAACAGCACTTTATCTCTTTATGCTGTGGTGAGTAATTCTTACTTTGAGTTGAAGCAACTCACACAAGATATTTGAATAAAAAAAATACAGACTCTGTGCACAGGGCCCTGATGGCTGACAGCCTTCGACAGGTGCCGTCCTTTCCTTTGCAAACTTCATATATGTGGAATACAACTGAATTGTTGGTCAGTGTTGTTTTGTGAAAGTTATGTTGAAGGTGTCACCTGCTGTTCAACATGTTTCCTCCTCCTATCCACAAATGTCAAGTATTGTGCCTATTAAAAAAAATATTTCACAATGCTATGTGATGTTGCATCAGTTATTGTGGTTCTAGGTGTTAACATAGCCCACAAAATAAAGCAGGACACAATTTCGTGGTCAGGACATCATGGGCATAGACATCGTATTTCAAAGACATCGTGGGCAAAAATACAGTGAGTCATCAGCCTGCGGTGTGCTGCCAGACCCCATGGTGCCCCCACAGACATGAGAAGAGGGACGTGGACACTCAGGTGCAAAGTATGGGAAGGGCACAGCAGGAACACTGCAAGGGACAGCAGCAGCACAGCTCCTGGTGCCTGTTACCAGTGCCTGGAAGTGCCTCTAGCACCCTTGCACCCTCCCTATGCCTTGCAGGTGCCCTAACACAGCCACCAACACCAGCAGAATGACAGCCTGCCTTACCTAGCCACGGACAATGCTGCCCATTGCCATGGTGCCCCTGCCCTAAGGAGGGCACCTACCTTTGTCTGGTCTGTGTGCTCATCCCACCACCTGCAGCATAATACCCAACAGATGTAAGGGCAAGTCCATATTCAGCAGCATCCCCAGAGGTAGCGAGTAGGCATAGGCATGTCACCACAGGAGCAGCATAGCGACCCACACCTCCGACACCATCACAGGTGGCAATGCACAGCTGGCGGTGGTGGGACTGTGATGTAGAGGGGTTCAGGGGTGCCAGAGGCACTTCCAGACACTGGTAGCAGGCACTGGGAGCTGTGCTGCTGCCCCTTGCAGTGTTCCTGCTGTGCCTGCCCCATGCTTTGCACTGGAGTGTCCACATCCCTCCTCTCATGTCTGTGGGGGCATCATGGGGTCTGGCAGCACACCGTGGACTGATGACTCACTGTATTTTTGCCCATGATGTATTTGCAATGCAATGTCTATGCCCATGATATCCTGACCATGATAATGTGTCCCACTTTATTCTGTGGGCGATGTTAACACCTGGAACCATTATTGTTGTGTGCAACATTCCGAAGATATAACACATCTGGTGCTGCCACTGCTGAACATGCCCCAGAAGTCCAGAAATATTTCCCAAAAAATGTTAAAGTGAATTGAGACAGAAACCTGGTGTCAGTCATGCTGTTATATGGTTCACATCCACCACCAGGACCAAAATCTGCTGTTTTCTGCCCCGTTTACAATGGTTTTCAGGCCTCATTTTGGTGCTACCACTGCCGAACATGACCCAGAGGTTCAGAAATGTTTCCCAAAAAATGTTACAGTAAATTGAGATAGAAATCTGGTGTCAATCATGCTGTTATATGGTTCACATCCACCACCAGCACCAGAATCAGCTGTTTTATGCATCATTTACAACAGTTTTAAGGCCTAATCTTGATGCTGCTACTGCCTAACATGCCCTAGAAGTCCAGAAATGTTTTCTCAAAAATGTTACAGTAAATTGAGACAGAAATCTGGTGCCAATCAGGCTGTTAGATGGTTCACATCCATCACCAGGATCAAAATCTGCTGTTTTCTGCCCCATTTAAAATGGTTTTCAGGCCAAATCTTGGTGCTACTACTGCCTAACATGCTCCAGAAGTCCAGAAATGTTTCCTCAAAAATGTTATAGTAAATTGAGACAGAAATCTGGTGCCAATCAGGTTGTTAGATGGTTCACGTCCATCACCATGACCGGAATCTGCTGTTTTCTGCACTGTTTACAACGGTTTCCAATACAAAAATAAAGCAGAAAAGTGATTAAACAAAGGGAAACAGGAACAGAACTACTCAGAATGAGTAACTGTTCATATAAAGTTACCAAAAAAGGGTTAATTTGTAAGAAAAATATTACAAATAAGTAGTACACTAACAAAATAAAGACTTAAAAGAAATAACAGAAACTCACTCACAACTTGTGAGAAATCTGTCAAATATTAGAAACTAGCCTGCTCTGCTTTCACACACACACACACACACACACACACACACACACACACACACACACACACACGACAATCAACTCTCCCCCACTCAGCTCCCTCACAGATACAGACACAGAGAAAACTGAAAACACTACCTAAGTTTACCTAAGTATTATCCAAAGATACCAAAACAAAAAAATGTTCACTAGCAGCACTAGGAACAAAATTTAGATTTTGGGAGCAATTAGTGCTCAAAAATAACAAATAAAGAGGTTTTTGAAGGGTTAATTTTCTGTGATGCACCACACTGGACTGCTCTCCAACTGAATAGACAATATACTGTTCAGAAAACAGCCTGCATGTGATATTTTAGCTATTTACCCACAATGCATTGCAAATTTTCAGGAACAATTGAAAAACATTGGCGAAATTTGGTGAAATTTCATGTTATGCAAAATCACTATACAAGGCAAAATGACTTTTTGCCTAGGTGAAAAATTTTGCATAATGTGGTAATTACACAAAATATTTTGCCAGGCAAAATTTTCCAATTTTGCACAACTCTAATGGTGCGCAACATTGGATGTACCTAGAAAAGGGGATTTGATAAATACAGAATACAAATATTTTTATGAACTATAGCTGAAACTAGATTTTGGTAAAAATATGTTTTCTTCCACTGCTGCTTTAGCTCTTTGAGCCACCAAAAGGATTAACATTAAAACTCACCACATTTCAAAAGAGTTGCAGATTCTGCTCATATAAATAGCAACTAGGCCTTTCTAGTTATAAAAGGAAGGTGAACAGTGATTCCATTTGATTGAAACACAAGAGAAAACAAGTATAAGTTAATTCTAAAATGCAGTGTAAGAAAATATAATCATTAGAAATTGTTGAGTTAAAAAATGCAACTGTCATAGTAAATTGCTTAGGTTGTGAGATAAAACAATTAAGGGTTGAAAAGGTCCACTTCTGGTTTGCATAAGTGCAAACATCTTTTGAAAACAGGGCTGAAAAAGGATTTCCTGAAGAATTAACCAATATTTACATAAGCAGGGTATTTCTGGTCACCAAAAATATTGGACTATATCCATACATTTTCAGTGGAGGAACTTCATGATCTTTCATTCCCCTTTATGAATCTTTATAGTCAAGAATGTTCATGAACAAAGTTTTCCAATTTGTTGTTCTTGCACAGTTCATGAATATTCATGAACATGATTACTGAACTTTGATGCACGTTCATGAAGTCAGTTCATTAACTTTTAAGGAATAATTCATCGGTGTTCAATAACATTTCATGATTACATATCCTGCGCAGTGTCCCCAGGCACTTTAACCAAAGTTCATGGCAGTCTACCTTTGCCAGGAACTGAAAACAAGAAGTATGACTTTTAAAACTTGTGGGCCTTATTTTCTTTTTAGGCCTGTCAGGCTATATCTAAGTATTCAGTTCCCTGTCACAAAAGTGGTAGCAAAAGATAGATGTTTTAATAAAAAAATACTTAAAACTGCTTAATATTAAATCAAAAACTGAAAGTTTATATATATATATATATTCTATGCAAAAAACTTCGTTAATGCATCAGTTAGGGTTCTTCTACAGTGAAAAAAGGGAAGAAATTTGATTTGGTGGGTTCCTGTACTCCTTGCACCCCACTCCACCCGCCCCCACCAATAGGCATCGGGTATCTATTGAGGTCATCGGCTCAACTCTCACCCCATCCCATGTAAACAAGCTGAGGTGGGGCAGTGTAGGAGAATGGGGTGAGAGTTAGGGCCAATGACCTCAATGCACACCCAGATGCCTGTTGGTGGGGGCAGGGTAGGGGATAGGTGCAAGGGGTGGGAACCCAAAAATTTGAATTTCCTCACTTTTTTCCAGTAGGAGAACCCTGATTGATGCATTAATGAAGTTTTTTGCATAGAATTTCCTTACTTTTTAAGAATGAATAGAAAAGTAGAAAGTTGCACAAGGGCCCCCGCTTCCACCAACTTGTAAGTGCCAGGCCACATTACATACCCAATGATGAAAAAGTACATTCACAACAGCAAGGGCAGCCACCAAACAAATGCTAATCTAGTAGAACAATAGAAAACACTGTCCACAAAACGTAAACTGTGCCACACAATATCTCCACAAAAAATATATTGTCCAACATGTAAACACCTTTATTAACATCTACAGGACATGCTGTCAACACCCTCCAAATTTCAAGTAAAAAAGACCAAACCGTGTCCAAGATATGACATGTCAAAATGAGAAATTTTCATTCGTGAAAGTGGCACAGTCCCTCACCTGTTGACATTTAACACACACAACGACTGAAAACTATATTTATGACACTAAGGCTAGGTATCCTATCAATTCAAGCCACCACCACAAGCAAAACGCTGTCCACAGAACGTAAACTGCGCCACACCATATCTCTACCAAAAAAAAATTTCTGACACGGAAACACTGTAATTTACATCCACAGGACGTTCCGTCAGCATCCTCCAAATTTCAAGTGAAAAGACCAAACCGTGTCTGAGATATAACATTTAAACATATGAGATTTTCATTCATCAGACTGGCACAGTTCCACACCTGTTGACATTTAACACACACAATGACTGAAAACTACATCCATGACACTAAGGCTAGCTATCTTATCAATTTCAAGCCACCACCACAAGTAAAACACTGTCCGCAACACATAAAGTGTGTCACACAGTAGCTCCGCAAAACAAAATTTCTCCTACACATAAACACCATAATTCACATCTACAGGACATGCTGTAAACACCCTCCAAATTTCAAGTAGAAAGACCAAACCATTTCTGAGATATTCAGTGTTAAAGATTGGTAAAATTTCCCTATCTATTCCATCATAAAAAATCTGGCCATCTTGTCCTTCCCTCGCGATCAAAGATGGCGATCAAAGAATCTCACAATCAAAGAATTTGCAGGCTCACAATCAAAGAATTTGTAGGCTCATGAACAAAGAATTAAAAATCTTATAAATCAAAAAATTGATGGAATTGCGGTATACCACCGCAATGGTTCAACAGAACAAAGCCCCCTGAGTAAAACACACCCTCATTTGACTTCCTAGGACACCCCTGGGCTGAGAAAATTGATTTTTAAATTGGACCATCTCGTCCCTCACTCACGATGCACGATCGCGATCAAAGAATTTGAAGGCTCGCAATCAAAGAATTTGCAGGCTCAAGAACAAAGAATTAAAAATGGTGAAACGCATATTTTTCACCAATTGAACTGAACCAATGGCATGCCTCAATAGAACGGACCCTCCTGAGCAAAACCCACCCTCATTTGTGTCTCTAGCCCACCCCTGAGCAGAGATATTAGTGTTTTTAGGTCATGACGCAAGATCGCGATCAAAGAATCTCACGATCAAAGAATTTGCAGGCTCATGATCAAAGATCATTAGTGAGCGCCGAATTAAGATTTTAAAAGCTTATAACTCTAGTTTTTGAAAGATTTGGATGAAACCAAAGGCATGGTTTGATAGATCGGAGGCCCCTGAGTAAAAACCCATCCAAGTTTTACTTCAGAAGAAACCCCTGAGCTGAGATATTTGTGTTTTTCCAATCAGAAATTAAAAAACAAGATAGTGGACCTCACGATCAAAGAATTTTGAAAATTCTCGGGGACAAAGATTCTTGAACCATGAGGCTGCAAATTCTTTGATCGCCAGGTGGGATGAGTGGCCAGAACCCCATTCTTTGTTCGCAAAACATACATATAAATTTTCCCATTGACTTATAATGGGAACTTAAAAGTGGCATAACTTTTGAATGCCTTAATATTTTTTCACCAAATGAAAAGCGACATATTCGGCCACCAATGCTGTTTCAAATGAGCCATCTAACAGAGCAGCATGCCACACAACGGCTGCACAGGGCCACATCCAAAATCCCAAAAGCTGCCTCCAAAAATGGATAATTTTTCAGCTTTTTCGTACGCAAAGACTATAACTCCAACCAAATCAAAATTTGGCAGATCAAGAGATCTACCATGCTCCACTGTACATTCCAAATTTCAGGTGAATCTGTTGAATGGGTCCAAAGTTAGTAACATGCAAACTTTTGACTTTAGTATGTAAGTGACCGCTGAACTCTAACTATAGTGGCGCTGATCATGCTACTATAATATATATATATATATATATATATATATGTATATATAAGTATATATATATATATATATATATATATATATATATATATATATGTATGTTTAATCACCTTCTCTGCCCCCATCTGCCCCTTCTAGCTGATCCCAGTCCTTCACCCCAGTTTCACTGGGACTTACCCAGAGGCTGCCCGGTCATCAGGTGCAGAGCCTGTGAGGGGTTGGTCATCATCCACAGCTGGGGGTGTTTTTCCTCCATTTTTTCTCTTCCCCGTTACTGGGGTGCACATGCAGGATGTGCACACATGGAGGCGTGCACGCATCTGTGAAAGTCCCGCAGCACCCTCCCTTCCATGGTGCACACAGTCCCGAACTGCCATCAGGTCTCCACCTGGGGGCAGTCATTTGGCGAGAGCACCAGTCCTCCCTCCCTGGGAGAGGAGAGCTGCCCTCTGGACATTCTATCCTCTCCCTGTGCAGCCAACCCTCAGTGGCCCGTGCTCATTCCCGAACACCTGTGGCTGGCGTGGCACAAGGTGTGGCATCCAGCGCCTCAACCCTCAGTGCCACTGGGCTGGCCTGAAAGTTTTTTTTTAACACAGAAAGTGATCAGTTCTGATAGGTAGGAATCACATTGCAAACTGGTATTCTGTGGTTCCTGGGAACCAGCCAGGAACAGGAGAAATCACTGGTTTATTCAAAAAATAGAAAATAATACCCTAACACAGGGTAGTTGAAAAACTAACTGAATAAAGTAAATTATACAGTGATTGTAAAATAGTCACTAAAATGTGGGGGATGACTTTGGAGTGACTCCTCTCTTCAGGCAGAAAAAAAATTTTGGCATTAAGTAAGTAGGGGGAGAGTGCACATTTTGTGTGGTTTCTATACCAAATCCACAAGAGTATGCTAAAAAGTGTGACAACAAAGCAGAGTTTGAACTTGATTCCATATTCAATGGACCATAACTTACATAAAGTTTTATCTACTGGGCAGCACACTTCTGCAGATGATGCACATTCGTATGATATCATTGATGCATTCCTGTTGTTAGAATCAGTGACTCTCTTAAGAAAACACAGTGTAACAAACCATATAGCAAGACATTGGGATACTAGGTCACATACAGAGAGGTTTTGAACGTAGGACTGATGAGGGCCCATCTAGAGTACTGTGCCCAGTTCTGGAGCCCTTACCTAAGGAAGGACATTGATAGACTAGAGTCAGTAATGCATAAGGGTGCAATGATGATTCAGGACTAGCCAGTTTGATCATATGAGGAATGACTGGAGACCCTAAACATGTAATTGTTGGAGGCCGGGGGGGCATGACTGAAACATCTGCAGTACATTTCTCAGGGGTATAACAGTGTAAACAGAGAAGACCTCCTTGTAAGAAATATTCAGTCACTTGGGGTCATGACTGGAGGTTGGTGGAGAAAATTTAGGAGAAAACTGAGGAAGACCTACTTCACTGAGAGGGTGGTAGATTTCTGGAGCAGAGTGCTGGCAGAGGTGGTAGGGGGCAGCTACCCTTATTGGCTTTGAGCATAATTGGGACAGGGCAGGAGGACTCATAGTATCAAAGGGGGGAAGCAAGGGTTTGAGGGGTGGAGTAGCAGGGGCTAGCAAAAGAGACCACCTGGACAGTATGTTAGTGGGGTGAGGTATTAATGTAAGAACACACTAGATGGACCTTTAGTCTCCTTCAGCAATCAAACTCTATGTTTCTATGTCTATGGATTGGTAGATGACCCTCTTAGTAGAGGTCAAACCAAGCATACTTAGGCAATTAGAGTCTCCTGTAGCAGACTCAGTTTCAGCACATGGGATATTAATTATTGCTGCCCTACTTCTCAGAAAAGTAGAATAAGAGGTGAAATTCTCCAAAGGGCATGATGGAGTGCCCATCTTCTTAGTCCCAATAATTTCTGGTGCAAAGGGATTGTTGCCCTCATCCTCAAAATAGTGTTCCTCCTCTGTTCCACTTAGCTGGTGCTGGAGGAATTTTGTTGCATGCTGTTTTATAGAGTTGAAGAATTACCTCATGTGTTTGAATTCTTCATTTAAAGGCATTGTGGATTTACAGGAGGATGAACAATGGTATGTGGGGCCTTGTCTTTTTTTTGGTTATATATGATTTCCTTCTGTCTTAAGGCTTGAATTAGAGGAGGATTCCTTTGCATGCCTTATTTTAGGGTCCTTTTTATGGCTGGATAGCAAGAGCTATGCTCACATATTGCTATTATGTTGTAGCAAAAGGGGGCTCTGGAATGCTTCCCAACACAGCAGTATGTCTCATTCCACTGATTGGACTTGAATCACATTTCTCCATGTCCCCTCCATTCAGTATAGTGTAGTTGTTTCCTCCTTGCCCCACTCTACTATTTTCTTGCTCCTGACTCTGCTGCTCATTTTGATCTAATGTCACTGCAAATGGAAAAGCTCTGTTTCACCCTTAGCTTAGCATGGAATAAAGCTTTCCCCATTTACAGTGATATTAGATCAAAGCAGGCCGGGGGGGGGGGGGGTCAGAGTCAAACAAGAAGATTTAAATCAGCATTATTTGTTAGTGGTTGCAAAATTATTTTTTACTGGACACAGAAGGTTTTGAGAAGAGTATACATTCTGGTTACAGGTTCTGTATCTTGAATGAGTGTAGAGTATTAGGAATAATAATGGTTTTATGTTTATTAACTAGACTTGTGTTAATAATGATGGCTGCCCTTTGTTTACACTAGTTGAATCCTGTTTCTGTGATGATGTCCCACTATCACATTTACATACGCACACTCTTAAGTATGATCACTTGATTGACAAATGGCATTTAAAACCCCTCCACTTTCTGCCTATTTCCAATGCTAGCACACCACAGACTGAGCTATTTTAGACAAGCCTGTTCTAAAATGTCATAGTGTTGATGGCTGCACTTATAGAAGTAACAAAGGAGTTGGAAATATTGTCTCCATGTCCATTTTAAATTAATCAAATGAGCACTTACGTAGATCAGTCATTATTACATTTACCAGGCACTGTCATGACCCAGTCCCTACCTGTTTCTATGGCTTGCACTGTTCATTGTTTCTGAATACAGTTACAAATTGGAAACACTTGGAGATGAATAATCCAATGAATGGGCTGACCATGTATTAACTATCAGTCAAGGATTCCTCAGCACTTAGGGACAAGCAAAAGACAAACCGACAATTTGCAGTGAGTGAGACCAATCCATTGAGGTTTCAATCACAAGAAAAACAAATTGTGCTTTCACATTGGAGGGTATCTACAAAATTGACATGATTCAATGGATCGATGGTAGTCATCTCCTTTTGTGAGCTAAAAACGTACTTCTGTTGATTCAAAATGCATGGTATTGTTACTATGTCTGTCCTGTTACTGTTCAAAATGCATGGTATTGTTACCAGGTCTGCCTGTTACTGTTCAAAATGCATGGTATTGTTGCGAGGTCTTTCCTGTTCCTACAACAACTTATAAAACATTGTGTTCTCTCAACTGAGAGTGCTGTTATGGTATGAACTGCCCTTCCACTCTTATATTTTATTAATTTTTGTTGTGGTACTAAGACTATACATACAGACTATTGCCAGAAGGGTGAGTGACACCATACAGCATGCTGTCTAGCAGATGATATGATTTTTAATATTTATTGGGTGACTACTGGTACATAGGAAATGAGTATCTAATTTTTTTTCACATTATATAGGCATGTATCATACTATGTTGCAGTCCATTCATGAACACAGGAGAAGGTAACCGAGGAGGTTAACCTATACACTTACAGTGTTTTCACCTATTAAGTATTATAGGGTACACTCCTTGGGGAATGAGCAAGCACAGCGTTCCCCCATGTGTACGCAGCACATGCCTCTCTCCCCCTTTAGAGCAATCAGCTCCCATACAAAGAGAGTTGTCCAGATGGGTGTGGCACCTTTGAGAGTGAAGAGAATGGTCCACCCAGCCAAATTCTGCAATGGAAGATACTGTAGCTCCTACCAAAAAGGATAATTAAGGTTAATAACTGCTGATTAGAAGACCTCATTGTACTCAACTCAGTCTATGGCATTAATTAAATGATCCAATGTTGTTTGATTGACTTAGCCAGGGCCTGGGGCTGTAACACTCCAACTACCCATGTGATTATTGGAGGTGATTTTAACCTAGCCTTGGAACCTTATGAGGATAGAAGTGATCGTCAGGCAGAAGCACATGCTAGGGTGAGTGGGCACTTAAAGATGAGTGCTATTGCTTTGAAGATGAGCTGTGATAAGTTGTGAATAAAACTTTATGAATGACATTGACAGTGTCTTGCAGTGCCACTGCAGTGTTACAGTGACCGTCTCCCTATATGAGTGGTCAAGAAATCATAACTACAATAATTCTGACCAGAGAATGTGTACACCTACTTTGATTTGGAAAACATATGGGTTCGATTCATGACTTGTCAAAGCCCTTCTTCAAAACAGCAGCAGTTAAGAAAAGTACTTGTTCACCAGCTGTACTTGAAATCCTCTCCATTTGGAAACTGAGCTTTACAATATATGCATGTGAGTTCCACATTCATTCTGTGAAAAAAAAAAGTACCACAAAGGTTGTTGACTCATACCCTACTCACTCATTTCTAACACTGAGGGATGCATAGAATGGGAGAAAAGAGAGAAAAGTAACAGCATTGTCAGAGAAAGATATGACAGTGCTGCAGTAAGTCTTTCTCTCTCTCAACTGAAGCAAGGTGTGTGCCTTTGTAAAAAATGTGTGCAAACAAAAAAATGAAATGTGGAGTCAGATTTCGATTAATTGTAACACAATGTAACAAAAATATCAAAATGATGTGTGTATAGATGTCACTAAAGTTTTCCTTTTTTGCACTCCTTGGCTTTGGGGGGGGGGGTCATGACTAATTGAGCTTCTCTTTTACTTGACCTTTCCATGTGTGCAATTAAATGCATATAAACTCAGTAGTATCATTGATTTTCCTGAAGAGATGTGAGTAAAGTTTGCTGTGAAGGAAAAAGCAGGGCATATAAGAAACTACTGTATATGATACTAATTAGAACAATGAGGACCAACACATATATAAAACCCCATTAGTTCAGAAGAATGTATGCAATATATCTTATTCAGTTCAAATTAGTGAAATCAATATAAAAAATTCTGAGTTTACATGCATATATGTATATATTTTTTTTCAGATTAATTTTATTGTTAATTGGTTAAAAACCATTACAACATCACAGGTATTACAGAAGTTAAAAGACTTCGGCCCAGATACTCAAACTGCACCCAAAAAGTGCACAATAGCAGGAGCAAGCGCAAGTCTATTGTGCCCATGCACAAGAGGCATGATATTCAAAAACTGAGCTGGCCAAGATGCGCCTACAGCCGATGACCGAATATCGAACCACCTGCGCCATAGCGCAACTAGGGAGGGAAGCTGAGCATATCTGATGCGCCATAGCGCAACAAGAGATGTTCAGCTGAGCAGTCCAGAGGTGCTACAGCGCAACCAGGGACACCCCCCAGCAGCAGGGCAGCAATGCAACTGAACAACCAGGGATGCAGGGGCCCACCACCCATGCCACAGATGGGCAGAGGAACACACAGCAGAACAGACGTCGTCCCCCCACATCCCATGCACTGCACAACTGGGGGAGGGCTGGAATAACCACTGGCCCATGGAGACAAGCAACCAACCCACAGCTGGGCCATGGTGCCCCATCACACCCCCTGGCAAGCTGTGACCGGCACACAAGGAGGGCGACCACCCTGTGCCACACCATCCCCAAATGCAGAGCACACCCTGCACCGTGACCCCCAGACACCCTGCCCAGGAGCAGCGTCCACCACTGCAGGATACCCCATGCATGCCACCACCCCCACTGTGACAATGCAACCCTGTGTACCACAGAACCATGCAAGACAGCCCCACCACGAGCACCCATCAGCAGGTGGCAGCACACAGCGATGCAATGATGGCATACACAGTGCCACCAAGCAAAGCCCCCCCCGAGGTACAGCTGAGAGACCGACCATGTGTTGGCACATCGGGTACCCTACACGTGACAGGGCATGCCCCGGACCCCACCACCAATGGTACAGTACCTTGCACACCCTCCCAAGGACACACCCCGACCCAGCACTGGCCACAACAGCCAGCGCAGACACCCACAGTGGTGCGTGGAAGCATGCACCACACCGGATGCAACACAGTGCATGGACAAACACTCACCCATACCCAAGGGCACAACAATACAGGGACACAGTAGCAGGGCAACCAAGCCCCCAGCGTGGGCCCATGGAAACCGTGTACACATGGCCAGCAGTCCTCTATGGCACAAGAGTGCCAGCCACCCTGCGCAGGCACTGTGGACCTGTACGCCACCATCATTTGCCCAGAACACAAGTCACAGACAGTGGTGCACATCCCCTGCAACACCCACAAGCCACAGCATGGAGGTGGGACAACAACCGCGGAGGCCACAGTGTCACCAGAGGCAGACATGCACCACACCAGTGACAGGAGGCAACCCAGCATTGTGACAGGTACAGTGGCTGCTCTGCATAGACAGCCACCACTGACATGCCAGTGGACCGTGCGGGTCACAGACATGCAAGGGTGTCAGCTGCACAGGCCATGGACGGGCTGACAGGTGTGCCATGGACACAGAGCATGCACCATGGACCACTGCACACAGTCATCCAGTGCACAGGGAACAACACACACACCACAGACACTGACTGATAGCTACTCCCACACCATAGTCACTTCCCCATGGACATACACATATACCCATGACTGCACCACCCCTGACGCCATGCACACCACTGCAGCTGAGCACCTATAGCCCACTGCAAATCAGAGACCACCACAATATTCATATCAAAAGATTTGTAATCAAAAATATCAAACAAAACTATTTACAACTATGTACAAATGTGTGGGGGGAGGGCCACAAACAAGGTGGGAGTGGGTAAGGTGCTGGGGTGAACAAATGGGACAGGAAAGGAGGAGTGTGAGGGTGGGTCCAAGGGGATAGGGGAACTTAGGGGCATATAGATGTTCAGTGGGAACCCTGCTCCCCGTTCCAGCTGCTCTGCCTCCCATGTCTCCTCCGGACCCCCAGCCGCTCAATCCTTTGCAGGATGTCCAATGATGCCCTCACCACGGTTAGTATCTCCTGCAGTGCCTCCCAGATAGCCTGCAGCTGGTGGACACCTAGGACAAGGGAGCACAGTCAATAGGTGTGAATGCACAGCCCCATACAGCCCACCCACTGTGCATGGCATACGGCCGTGGGGCATGCCTCTGTGATGGTGTGTGACCACCCACAGTGATCACATCCACAAGACCTGCCCACCCAGGTGCATACAGCCATGCGGACTGCTGCACACACCCACCGGCCAAGTCCTGCACAGCACCACCGTGGCTGTTTAGTGACATGGCTATGTGGTGCGAAGGCAGTGGCACAGCCATGTACCTGGTGCACGCATGGACCACCATTGATGCACTCCCAGACATGCAGTGCCACTGGACAGTGCTGACTGTAACAAGTTGCGTGCATGGCAGTGGTGTCAATGGATGGTGGCCATGCCCCACTGCCCACCCTGTTACACAGCATGCAATAGTAATCATGGAGGTATGGCACTCACCATCATCAGGCCAGTACCTCTAGCGCTGTGGACCTTCGCCCCTCCTAATGGCCCTGTCTTCCTGCTGGCGCCTCTGCTCCCTGGCCAGCCATCTCTCTTCTGGCCCTTGGTGCAAACATGGAGAGAGGAACATCAGTACAATCCTGTAGCAAAGTCCCCTGCCCCCATGTGTGTGCAATCCCACCCAGCCAGACCCACCCATCCCACACCCTGATAACACCACCACAGCCAACACCGGACGGTCCTTCCCCCATGTTCCGGACACATGCAACCATGATACCCATATGGAAGATGTGTGTGTGGATGTCACACCTACCTGGCCGTGGCACCGTGCCCCTCCTGGCACGTGCCCACAGGCGGGCAAGCAGGTCTGTGTCCCTCCACCTCAGGTCGCCATACCTGTTGCGGCACTGCTCCGCCGTCCACCCCATTCCTGTGGCCTCCTCCAGGGTGTCGGCCACCTCCTGCCACACCTGGCTCCTGGACCTGTCTGGGGTGCCTCCCCAAACAGTGGGCCATAAAGTGGCTCAATAATGGCAACCAGGTTTGCCATTTTGATCTGGCTGCACTGGGCAGCTCTCCTCCATGCCATCTCTGTTGCTCAGTAGGTTCAAAATGGTGCTCTGCAGTGCAGTTCCACCACGTGCAGATGCTGCGTAGTACAGCGCTGCCATTCCCTATCATGCTGTCACCGAACAGTGCGGTAGTGGTGCACCCATGCCTGACACATGGTGCCTAGGGGGACAAAGGCCGGGCACATGGTCAAGGGTCTCTGGCGCATGTACAGGCACAGCACAATTTGAACCCAATGCATGTAGCACGAATGGGTGCCTGTGTGCTACCTCCAGTAGCTGCCTACTGCGCTGTTGCCCCAGTGCGCCAACGATGTCCCAGTGCCACAGCGTCATATAGGTGAACATCGCTGTAGCGCCACTGGCACAATGGTGGCCATGCCCTGCATTGCCTCCCGTGCACAGCATGTCAGCAGCGTGGCAGGCGCCTGCATCAGAAACCCAGGCATGCGCAGTTAGATGTGTACTGCGCATGTCACAGAACTGCGCCCTTGGCTCAGCACGTTCAACACAATTGCGCAAAGCGCAACAGCGCGATATTCAGCCGTCATATGTAAATCAGTTAATCAGCCATTCAATGGTGCAGCACTGCAATTTGCATCCACTTAAAGTTGCGCCTCGCCTCATTTGCATGGGTTGCGCTATAAAAGTGCGACATTGGGCTGCACTGGCCATAGTCGGTTACTGCAGTGTACTGGTGAGTTGCATGCTGTTTGGGAGTGTAGACTGTGGATTTTGGGACATGCATGGGACTGCACAGTCACACGTAACAACTTTCATTCTCACATGCTAAATCATGACCGAGCGAGTTGTGGGTGAGGAGGAACAGAGTGGTGGGAGGAGGAGGCCTAATTTCACCAAGGCCGAGACGGATGCCCTGTTTGAGGCCTACCTGGATCAGGAGCCGCTTCTCAGCGGACGGCAGGGAACGCCACAGGCCCGTGCTGCTGCATGGGAGGATGTGGCGTGTGCAGTGAACCTGCATGGCAGCCACCAGTGCTCCGTGCAGGAGTGCAAGAAGAAAATGGGCACAGACAGGAGGAGGATAAAGGAGAAGGTGGCTGCCATCAGGGCAGCACGAGCTGTGACAGATGGGGGACAGCCGGAGGTGCTACGCCTGACGCCACAGGAGGAGAGGGTTGCTGGCAGCATGCAGCATTGTGCCATTGAGGGTGTTCCGGGTGGTGGCTTCCAGACGGGTGTTAGCCCGTCACTACATGGTAGGTCATGGTCTGTCTATTGGGGGGGCAGGGTAGGTCACATGCAGTAACGAGACTTTGTTTTCCCTTACAGATCCTGAGCGTCTGCATGGGTCAACGGTGGTGGGCCTGTCCACTGAGGCCAGTCAGATGGAGATGGAGGACAGCCCATCCACCTCCACAGGTATACGTGGCTCAGTGCAACAGTGGGCCCACCTGGCTGTCCACACTGATGTTGTTGGAACAGGTGCGGAGGAGGCTCTGCCCATGTCCCAGCATGCCAGCATCCACGGATGCCACCATGCTGTGACTCGGGCTGATGCAGGGTCCATCACCGATGATGATGTCGCTAACGCCATGCGCAGTGACACGTGTGTGCCACGGGATGGCCACACAGCAGGTAACATCACGGCCATGGCTGTGGGTGGTGCTGCCGTGGAGGCCTGCGTGTCATCACAGTCCCAGCCTGTGCCTGTCATCACCAGTGGGGCAGCACTGGTGTGTGTAGAGGACAGTGGGACTGTTGCAGCCACTGCGGCGGCACCAGTGAGCCCTGGGGAGTGGCAGCTGGAGGGGCAGCATCAGCAGTCGGCTAATGGGCTTGGGGGTACAGTGTCAGGGGGGTGGTGTCAGTGCACTGCCTGTGGACATGACCAGACCTGGTCCTGGTGTGCAGCGCCCACCCTCAAGGGGTGCTGAGCATCAGGGCCACGCACACCCTGAGGGACAGGATGCTGAGGAGGCATATGACCTCTTGGATGAGCACACCTGCATACTGCAAGCATCAGTCAACCAGCAGATGCGGCTTGCAACATCGGTGGATGCACTGCGTGCGGCTCTGGAGCGGACAGAGGAGCATCGCAGCAGAGACACTGCTCTGATCCTGGCAGGGATGGACAGGCTGTGGGAGGATGTGATCGCTGCCATTGACAGGCAGACACAGGCATTCACTGCTGTCATGGCCACAATGGGCACACAGTTATTTGGCCATGCATTGCAGACACCACACAGTGCACTGTCCACCCCCCATTCCCGGCATCGTGCGACACCATCCTTGTCGACACTGGGTTCAGCTGTAGGCATCCCGAGCATGCCTGGCACAGGCATGTTTGGTGTGCTGCAGACCCCTGCGCAAGCATGGTCACGTTCATGCAGTGGAACCCTTGGGGGACATCGGTGCCACCCCATGAGGCCAGTGGTCAGCCCGTCAGTGCTGGCTGGTCTTGTTGGGGCCGCCCACGCATCTGTGGTGGCCAGGGCACTGTGGCGCATGACTGATGTGTCTCCCAATGCAGCTACTGTCTGGTGCTGCCCTGTGTGCATTGTGTCATTCAGCGGGCAATGCATGGGTGGGTACCCAGCCCTGCACGTGGACACACAGTCAATCTGCACACTCTCCCAGTTGCTGTCCGCAGTTGCAATGGGAATGATGATGCCTGCATTGTGCTGTACACCAATGTGCAATGGTGCTCAGCATCTGACACACGCATAATGACAGACAGTGGGTGTGGTGGTCTGTGAACATGTGTGTGGCTAGGGGTGGCGTTCTGGGTCGGTGTGCCTCCTACCCTTTGTGCATGTCTGGTGCATTGTGTGTGTGTGTGTGTTTGTGTGTGTGTGTGTGTGTGTGTGTGTCCGCGTGGCATGTTAGACCTCACCCATCCCTGGTTGTGTGTGTGGTTCCATGCCCAACCAGTTCCCTTGATGGCATGCACCCCTGGTGTGTGTCCATGCATGTTTGTGGGTTGTGCCTTAGCCACTGTTGGTTGCAAATAGCCCCATGACTCACCTGGGTTGGCTGAAATGCTCCTCCATTATGGTGTCCCGGTGCAGCTGTGCCAGCCGGAGCAGTAGGGAGTCCCATCGCCCAAGGGGGGGGCTGCCCATCACCATTGTCACCAGCGTCCTCATCGTCCCCATCGCTGTCCCCCTCCTCGACCTGTATGGCTATCCCACAATCGTTGGCCATGTTGTGCAGGATGCAACAGGCCAGGAATAGCCTGCAGGTCTTTGAGGGGCTGTACTGTAGGGTACTGCCGGAGGTGCCCAGGCAACGGAAATGTGCCTTCAGCATCCCGAACACCCGCTCGATGACATTACGTGTGGTGGCGTGTGCTTCATTGTAGCATTGCTGTGATGGGGTCACAGGCCGCCGGTAGGGTGTGAGCAGCCAGGGACGGAGTGGGTATCCACTGTCACCTGTGTGTAGAGGGTGGAGGTTAGTTTGGTGATCAGCATTGCCCTGCCCCAGGCCATGTAGGCCACTACCCATGTCACCTCTGACCATGTCCCCCAGGCCCTATGATTGTCCATGTGGTTTGCATACTCACCCACTAGGTGGCCAGTGGGGATATCCCCACTCTCGAATCTGTGGCACAGTGCCAACTGGAGCCAGATGAAGGCATCATGTGCTCCCCCAGGGTGCGTGGCACAGACATTGATTATGCGACCCTGGCATCACACACCACCTGGCAATTGATGCTGGCATAGCCCTTGTGATTTATATATGTGGCCCCCTTGGGGCCTGGTGGTGTGCGGATGGCCACATGGGTGCAGTCTATTGCCCCTAGCATGCCAGGCATACGTGCTACCCTGTGGAACTCCTGCATGTTTGCTGTGTGCTCCACCGGTGTGCTAGGGAAATGGATGTACTCCGCAACATGTGGCAGCAGTGCACTGAGAATTTGGGTGAGGTGGCATGACATGGCCGACTGGGTTATGCCTGTGGTGTCCCCAGTTGGTCTCTGGAAGGTACCTGTGGCGAGCAAGCACATGCAAGCTGCCACTTTCATCTCCACTGACAGAGCATGGCTCTGTCGTCTGGGTGCCTGCATCACATCACTGCACAGCTCACAGAGCCACCTCAGAACTGCCCGATTCAGGAGGTACCAGCCCACGATCTCCATATCACTATACAACTTGAAGCTGGTGCGGGCTTGGTACTGCCTGTTGGGGGCATACCGCCGACAGGCCCTTCCACAGCCACGCCCCCCTGCTGCCCGCCTTCTCACCCCCCCATTACTGCCTCCATCTGGATGGTGGCACTGGCCATGTCCCTGGCTTGTGTTCACCCCTGGCAGCTGTTTCTGTATTCCCCCACTGTTCTGGCTGCTACTTCCCTGCACCGGAACACCTGACTGTGCTGGCCTCACTGCTGTGGCAAGTACTTCCCCCTTCTGCACTGTGGCTCCCCACACCTTCCCCTGAGCCTGTGGGTTCCAGGTACCCTTTCCTGGCCTGCCCTGTGTGTCCCTGCTGCCCAGTTTGTCTTGCTAGAGTTCAGCCTCATGTGCCTTCCCTGTAACGTTCTTGCGCCTCTCCCTTGCTCCCTTTTATTTTGGCTCATTTCCACTATGGCGCAACTTCCGCTGACTCCCCTATTGCGCATGGTGCATATTGTTGAATATCGCACTGCGCCATTTATGCATGGTTCCTCCCCTTCCAGTTGGCATACATTCATTATCATTGCGCTTGTTGCTCAGCATGATTTGGGCGCTGCTCCCGCTGAATATCACAGAATGGCGCATTTTCGGACTTGCGCAGGTGCAACCCTATTGCGCATGGCTCAACTCTTTTGAATATCTGGCCCTCTATATTCCACATAATACAATACATAGGTAATATTTGCCCAAAGGCATATAGTATTAATTTTCTGAGGATCCAGACTAGTAAACGTGTGCAATGGACAATTCAGATACCTTTGAGATGACTCTAAGACAGTGGTAAAATGATTTAAAAGTCTCAGTTTCAATCTCTTTATCTTTTAAAATACTCATTTTATAATACAGGGGCTTTACATACACATACTCTTACAAGAGAGCATTGTGAGTTGACTATAACCAGAATACACCACCAACTGTTAAAATCCCACTAGGATTTGCTCTTGCAGAAAAGCAACCTGCTGCAATAGTCAGCAGACTTCCCACAAAGTGGGTCAAGGACAGTTCTCTCCTAGGGTAAGATAGGCCAAAAACCCAGACAACAGGCCACACAGTCAGAATAGGTTTACTACATCTGTTACTCTGTCCCAGTCAGATGCAAAAGGACCCTTGCTGGTACAGCCACCATGAGCGCACCTGTACTAACAGTCAGAACTTCGCCACAATGTGCACTAATTCCAGGCTGAAATGCATCCCAGGATCCAAGTATAAGATCCTGAAAGTAGATCTTCACTCTCACTTAAAGTCATTTGAAACCATGTTTCACCAAAATTCAGCATTGAGCCCATTCTGTTGTTTAAAATCCCTATTCCAGCATTTATTTATTTATTTATTTGAATTTTGGTAACTAGGTGAGCACACTAAGACATTGCAGTCCCTTTTTCAGGGGCAACCCGGGAAAGTGCAATACATTGGAAATACATACATCAAAGCTGACAGAGGAAGTGCTGATTATAACGTCTTGGAATTACAAAAAAAAGTAAAAAAAAATCACAGGAAATTACAAGCATACAGTATGGTCAGATATACATCAATTAGACAATTACAAATTTACATAAAGTAGACAGTTACAAATAGGCAGAACATTGCATATATAATGACAAGTATCAAACTAAGGTAGTGGGAATAGGTAGCAATCACAATTAGACCAGTAGCAGTGTAGGCAAACGAGTGCAGCATAATAAAGTCCCCCTCCAAACAGGTTAGGGGAAAGCTACAAAAAATTAGCCATAGACTTAGGGAAGCTGGAACAAGAATCATCTGAAACAGGAGCAGGTAGCCAAGAGGTAGGATAGCAAAGAGCATTAAACTGGCCTAAGCCATTTCTAGCTTTTACAGTAAAACATGGTGTATAAACGCTGACCAAAATACGCCAGCAACTGTTAGAGTCCCACTAAAATTTATTCTCCAAGAAAACATCCTGATTCAATAGGCAGCAGACTTCCCAATCAATGGGTCAAGAACAGTCCTCCTCTGAGGAACGGCCAAAACCCAGGTATCAGCTCATATAGCCAAAACAGAGTTACTGAATCGGTAACTCGGACCAAGTCAGATGCAAAAGACCCTTACTGGTAGAATCATCAAGAGCCCACCTGTGCTATCAGTCAGAACTTCACCACTATGTGCACTTATTCCAGATTGAAATGCCTCCTGGGATCCAACATGGGATCACAGGAATAGGTCTGCGCACTCACTTACTGTAGGACATTTGAACCCATGTTTCACTCAAAATTCAGCTTTTTAGGCATAGTCCATTGTTTAAGGTCCCCATCCCAGCATTAAACTGACATACTGTAGGCCATTTATAGGGATACTGCTTAACCACAACATCACTAGCATTCCTGAAATGTCTTAGGGCTCTCAACATACCTGAAGCCATAACAGGCAATTTTCAATGTGGGTCTTAATAAATTAAAATGTGGTCAGTTCTTAGCCAATATTCCAACCCCCAAGATATTAGAGAGTAAGATTATTATTAAAACCCCCACAACAAGTCATACATCATTTCACAATATAAATAATTTACATATCACCAATAACATTTTAACTTCTTCTAAAGTATCTCATTAGAAAACTCATTAAATTTAGTTAGGTCTTACAACGCCATGTAATTAAATTACTGTGGTCCAAAGTTTTTTGGAAAGGAGTTTGCCCTGAAATATAAAATGAAGAACTCCAAGCGAACCATGTTATTGGCACAGGTCAGCATTGTTCTAATGAGTTATTAGATAATTAGGCTCCTTAACTCAGACCAACTGCCGGTAAACATGTAAACCTTTAGGTTAGACCTTGAATTTATACAAAGGATCAAGACAAAAGTCAGTAAATATAATCTAGCATACACCATCACCAAATGACGTTCATGTGACTAAGATATTTTTTGAAATTCCCTCATAAAGCTCTCAGGTGCACTTGAAAATTTGACTGCGTTCTCAGGAGTGGAATGAACCCCCACCTTGTTATAAAGCAAGACAGCACTGAACACCATTCCTTATGTGCCAGTATTCTGCTACTGTACATATATCTCAAACCATTTATAAGTTCCATTTAAATAAATAGCCCATAGACTTTAACTGTATACTGACTTTAGTTTCATTCCCTTTGCAACTTTTACAAAAACACCTCCAGGAAAGAGATCACTGTAATTAACTCTGAAGGAATGTTGCGCTTAGTAGCAAAAGTGTCTATGGGACAGGTAGAGTGGACAAACTTGGGTTGCATAAAAAACTTAAAACTCCATAGCTTAAATTCAAGCCAGTGCATAGTGTTTAATTTCAAATACAGGAGTTTGTGTTCTCCATACAATACTGTGATACCAAAGGCCAAATTACATCAAACAAAGCCTTTGGGCACAAAGAAAGACACAAAATCAAAATCAAATCGAGACAGTACCTCTACATGGCGAGTCCACAGCCCATTTCCAACAGTCAGGCATTATTTTCCAATTTTTCACCATAAATTGCTCCTTAATATTTGGTAGTCAGGTTTATTTTCACCAACCTTGAGGGTGTCTATTTATGTTACTCAACAATTATCCACTCTACCAGCTCTGGGGATCAATTAAGATTTTCCCAGCTCCTTTTCACTTTCTGGGGCACTCCTCCATCAATCTCCTCTCAATTCACCGAATCTGACATCAATGTAGCTACCTGTAAATTCAACACAAAGAGAAAGCACTCCACTAAGCACAGTAAATTTGAATAAAATGAGATAAATAAACACTGTAAAACCCAGTCCCTAAGCAACAATGGCATACCTTTTAAAAGGATGTAAAAGACTTTCTACACTGAAGTGCTCCGTAGTCTTCAAACGTTCACCTCAGTATTTTGAAGATGCTCCAGCGGTAAACTTCTTATGGAGAATACACAGTACTGCCGCATGTTATCCAGAACCTGGTTATCCAGAACTTGGTTTTCCATCCTACATCCCAAGCATGCTGAGAACACTAAACAAGCACACTGTTAAAGAACTGTTATAGAACTGACACCAAAATAAAATGTTTCATTCAAGAAATTGGAAAACAAAGCTTAAAAAAGCACAGAAAAGCTTACAATTTACAGACTTGAGGACACTCATTTGGCATGTTTAGGAGCGGACCAGTAGTACGGCCATCTTGCCACTCCACCCACCCCAGTGCCAGTCGCTGCACTCATGGAAAGCTCAAGTAAAAGAGAAGCTCAGTTAGCCATGGCTCCTTCCTTCCCCCCACCCGACCAAGTCAAGTCATTCCTTATTTGTAAAAAGGCGCTTTTCGAATATCAAAGCTCCTGTACAGCTAACAATCATAAAACAATTTCATGCAGTTACAATCCCAAACCATGACAATTAAAACAATTTAAGTACAGTAGCAACAGGGAACACCAACTCAAACAAATGGGTCTTCAACTCCAATTTAAATGACTCAGTGGACAGGCACCCCCCCTCACCCGATGAATTAGAGAATTCCACAGGGTTGGGGCCACAAAAGCAATGGTTCTGGCCCCCCGAGTTCTTCAAACAGACTCTGGGAACCTCCAGCAATCCCTCACTGGTGGAATGGAGTGGGTGGGAGGGGCAGAAGGGGCAAAGGAGATCTTGCAAATAACACAGTCCCTGTTTGTGTAGGGCCTTAATGGTCAGCAAAGTGACCTTGAAGGTGATTCTCCACCGCACCGGCAGCCAGTGAAGTTCATGGAGCACAGGTGTGATGCAGCTAGATCTTGACAAACCAGTCAACAACTTGGCTGCCACATTTCACACCAGCTGCAGGTGATGGATATCCACCCCTGGAAGCCCTAGGTATAGAACATTGCAATAGTCAAGGTGGGTGGTCACAAAGGCATGGACCAATGTTGGAAGATCCCAGATGAAACAAGGTGCTTTATCCGAGCGATGTTCCTCAGAAGGTAAAATGAGGTCTTGACGACAGCTGACACTTGAGATTTAAGTGTCAGTTCACTGTCAAGTACAATGCACAGACTCCGCACCTGTTCTGAGATCCTCAACTGGATACCCCCAGTATAAGCTTGGATGGCTGACCAGGAGGTTATCCATCTGCCTGATGACCTGGGTCCACTACCAACACCTTAGTCTTTTTTTTTTTACATTCTCTTTATCTCTCTCCTAGCTGGAACTCTCTCAGGCTTACCCCACTGGCCTGACCACTCTACTGCCTGCTGTGTCCCTTTTATCTTCAAGGATGTTATGACTGTCCAGGGACACAGCCCCTAAAGCCCTGGATAGATCAAAGGGGGCAGTGTCAGGAGATCAGTGTTGGGCGTGTGGTGGTGGCACTGGAGGAAGCTGTCACCTGTCTGGCAGGAGAGGGCTTTTTCCTCCATGTTACACCCTCCTTCCCCCTCCCATGCATGGTGCACATCCTCCAACCTCTCGGCACATGGCCACCCTGTCAGCATCGTGCCACACTGTGTACGTGTAGCCCAGTGCTCTGCGGTGCCCCTGATCTCCCCAAGGGGCCACCAGAGCACCAGTCTCCCCAGTACCCTCCACCCAGGATAGGAGAGCAGCCCTGCGGGCACTCAATCCAATCCCTCCCCTACTGAACCCCAGCACCCGAGGTCACACCCAAACTCGAGTCATCAGCATGGTTGAGGTGTTGCGTCCAGCACCTCAACCCTCAGCGCCACCGGGCCAGCTCCCAACACCTCAGTCTTATCCAGGTTCAGTCTCAACCAGCTGGCTCTCATCCAGTCCTGAATCTCAGCAAGGCAGTTGTTAAAGACCGAGACATCATCACCCCTTTCAGGCACAAAGGACATGTACAGCTGAGTATCATCTCCATAGCAGTGAAAACTCAACTGGAGAGCAAAAAAAGGAAAGATTTTGTGAGATCTATACACAAATAATTGTAATAATTTTGATAGATTTTGTTACACTGAAAAAATCTGACTCTGCATTAAATTTTTCTGTTTTCACACATTTTTATGCATACACACCTTTCACCACCATGAATACTATTATTTTGCAGCTGTATTGACTCTGACCAGAGTTTGTTATATTTTTCACTACATTCTTTAGTTGAGAATGTGTGCTCCCTAGAAGGTTTCCTTGCAGACTCTGCTTTAACTGACTGGTCTTTATGGGAGGCTGTGTCCCCATACATTTTTAAAGAGGGGTTTGCAACCTTTTTTCACTAGGAGAACATTCTTTGTAACTAGGCAGAGAGGCTGGAGCTGATAGTGAGTGCCTTAGATTGTCTCTTTTTCAGTGTCTTAGGACACAAACCTTGCAAAGACCACAGTTCAGCTAATCATGATCAATGCCTAAGCACTTGTGATAATCAGAATGCCTTCCTTCCCTAGGCGACTTGGTGCCACACTTTTGGAACTTTTTGAAACCTGTAGGCCAACTATGTTTTTTTGGGAATTTTGAGTTAATTCTGACTTAGACATGAGACCAGAATAGGTACTATGGGTATATTTCCTATCCTAGTCACTGAGTGCCAGTATAAATGCAAACTGCAGCTGTTGTGGGCCAAACCTATTTTTTTTAAACAACCTCTGTTTTTTATGAGTCAAAAATGCTATGTATTAATTACAGGCAGAAGTACTTTATTTTGTGCCCATGGTCATGAGCCAATACATTGTCACTCGACCACCATCATTATGTGCCTTAGGTGCTGGAAAAAAAATATAAAAAGCACCTTAAACTGTTACTGATTCTAAGCAGGCCTTTTAAAATGGAACTATGAGGATATGAACTAAACCACAACTCCACCAAAGGCATTGTGAGTAGAGTGTAAACTGTGACCTATTTCTTGGTTCCCAGAACTGATGGTTGTAACTCAGGACATGGACTTATATTATTAGACTTGTTTATAACCATCTCATCCTTATCTTACCTTTGAAACAAATATAGTTAAGAAGTAGCATCACATTATCCTCACTAGTCTTCTGAACCAAATCAACAATCTTGCCATGAGTCTTCTTCGATACATAATCGTTGATGTATTTTTTAGCTTTGTAAGGGTTTTCAAAATCAATATTTAATGCATCTGTCTGATAATAATGCTTGACATCTTCTAAAAACTTTGGAAGGAATGAAATTCCCTTTTGCAGGAAAAGTGCAGTTCCGGTATTCACTTGCAGCTCATCCGTATCACTGTTTATCATGTGTAACAGTTTCTCAAAGCATCGGTGTATGTCATCTTCAGTGAGTGTGGTAAGATTTAAACTTAGTGCTCCATGTATTTGATCCCGGGTAGAAGATCTTGTGCCCAGTGATAGCATGGTAAAAGCTGTGGAGATGCTGAAAGGAGAGAAGAAGATGTTCTCGGAAGCCTTATCTGACTCTAAAGCAATTTGCTTGTATAAATGGACTGCAAACTCATAACTGGCAGGTAATAATTGTTGACACATAATGTCCTTTTCTGAATCTGTTTTGCAGTTTTGTGTTGTATTCTGATGATTAGAGTGATGACTTATATTTTGATCGCCATGGATAGCATTAAGCAACAAAGTCAGCAATACACATAAATCAGTGATCTTCCTCATTTTCCTGAAGTAAACTTATAAAGCGATAATATTTGGTTATTTCAAAACAGGTGCAGCCTACAGAGAAAATAAAATGCATGAGTGTTATTTATGAAAATACAAACATATGTAATTTACCAGCAAATAAAGGCCTAGTGGTCTATCAAGTCAGCTTGAATGTGCAGTTAGCACCCCTTATTCTGCAGCTGCTTCTCCTACCCTTTCCCTCCCTTAACCCTCCCCTTGCCCTGTTTCAGCCTCTTTTGAAGCAATCCACTGTTCTACTCAATACCACTTCTGCCAGTAACGCATTCCACCCAGCTACCACCCTCTCCGTAAAAAAGTGTCTCCTCATCTCCCTCCTGAACCTTCGTCCCTCCCTCCAGTCTCATATGATGGAAACAGGTGTCCTTCTCCTTCCTTACTTTGAACAGCCCCTTCATACCTGTCTTGTTTATTCCTTTCATGTACTTGAAGGTTTCAATCATATCCCCCTGTCCCTCCTCTCCTCCAGCGAGTACATGTTCAACTCCTCAGCCTCCTGTCATATGGTAAGTCCCCCAGCCTCTTGATCATCTTTGTTGCCCTATGCTGCACCCCTTCCAGTAACTTAATGTCCCTCTTCAGATACAGACACCATTACTGCATGCAGTACTCCAGGTGCAGTCTAACTAATGATCTATACAGTGACAGAATCACTTTCCCCCTCCTCAAGGTTATATTCCTTGCAATGCAACCCAGCATTTTGTTGGCCTTTGCAGCTGCCTTCCTATATTGTGCCAAGTTGTTCATTGACCCCCTAATGAGCACCCCCAGATCCTTCTCCTCCTCTGTCTTGGCTAGCTGCACTCTCCCAAGCTGGTAACTCCTCCTTGGGTTTTTCACCCCAAAATGCAGCACCTTGCACTTTTTGGCATTGAACCTCAGTTGCCAGGTGTCTGACCAGGTTTTCAGCTTTGCTAGATCGTCCTGCAACCCCTGCCATCCCACTAGGTTGTCCACCACCACTCCCATCTCGGTGTCATCAGCAAACAGACTAATCTTGCTCTTTATGCCCAATGATATGCCTGCAATGAATATCCCAAACAACACTTTTCCCAACACTGAGCCCTGCGGAACACCGCTTGTTACTACCCTTGGGGATGAGAGCTCTCCACCCACCACCACCCTCTGTTGCCTTCCCTGAAGTCAATTCCCTACCCATCTCACCAGATTTTCACCCACCCCTGTGCCTTCTAGCTTACTTCCCAGCCTCCCATGCAGCACCTAGTTGAATGCCTTACTGAAGTCTAGGTACATGACATTCACTGCATGGCCCCCATCCAATTGCCTAGTTACCCAGTCATAGAACTCCACCAGATTAGTTTGGCAGGATCTGCCACTGATGAAGCCATGCTTTCTGCTGTCCTGTAGCTCTTTGACCTCCAGAAGGGCCACTGGCCTCTCTTTCAGATAGTCTCCTTCAGCTTACCCACGATGGATGTGAAGCTTACCAGTCTGTAGTTCCCCGGTTCATCCTTGTGGCCGCTCTTATGGAGGGGCACCACATGAGCCATCTCCCATTCCTGAGGTACACACCCACAGTGTAGTGAGACATTGAATAGGTCTGCCAAACGTTCCACCAGGACCTCTGCCAGCTCCTTCAGTACCCTGGGCTGGATGCCATCTAGGCCTGGTGTCCTGTCCACCCCCAGTGCCCTCAAACCCTCCAGAACCCTGTCCTCCATGATTTCCCCATCTGTCACCCCCTCCCCCTCTGTTTCTGCCTTCCCCCTTGGGTAGCACCCCTCTTCTCCTTAGTAAATACCAAGCAGAAGTAATAGTTTACCACTTATGCCTTATCACTCCCTGCTTCCAACCACCCACCCCTTCCTAATCCTCATGTTAGAGGATCCAAATTCATTTCCCCGATTGAACTTTAAGTAAGTTATTTGTAGTTGTTTTTCCTATTGTTTAACTAAAAATGTTTTCATAAATGTACTCCCCCCCACTGAGTGTTTTTTTTGTCAGCAGAATCTACTAAGCATGAGCAGCTTATCTGATGAATTTCCTTTCTGAGCCAGTTTGATATAGAAAAGAATTCTGTGGGTATACTATTCAGGGGGCCATTAGGAGATATGATCTATAACAAAAGCTTGTGTGCCTGTAGTTTTAAGCCCTTAGGGTCCTTGAATATTATTTAGTAGGGGATAGGGTTACCTCTGTTGGTAGTGCAGGAGTAACTGTTTTGCATCCCCTCTTACTATTTATTTAATGGGAATTCATTCTATAACACACAAGGCTGACATATTCTATACAAAAGATATGCAGCCATTTAAGAATCATAACTTAGTTCATAATAAAATGAATGAAATACCCTAAATACAGCACTGTCATCAGAAAAGAAGTCCAGACGTCTGATAGCTGGAGAAACAATAAAATTATAATTAGAATATAATCAATGTGATCCCCTATTATGCACAAAAAACACTGGGAATAATTTTCTGCAATAGAGGGTTTTCCATATATAATGGCAAGAACACAACTTCCATACTTCTGGATTTTCACCACTACTTGTTTCCCATTTTTAAAACCATCCTTCCTCCTTCCCACACACCTAACAACAGTCTATTTTCACTTATTCCTCTGAACTTTTCTAGCTGATCCAGCCCTTCACCCCAGTCCAATCAAAGTTGAAAATAAATGACCACTTGTGATGCACTCAACTTTCGGTTGGCCAAGTTTTCACCCTGAATGCAGTTTTACTCGGTGACAACTGAAACATAATGCAAATCAACAACTTTCTTCATCCTCATTAGAAGCTAAGTGAAAGGCAAGACCTATCAGAAAAGTTAAGATAGTCACTACAAAAAAGATTAGGCTTGATATTTACAAATTGTAAGTATGCTGGCCCTGTATGAAGTGCCAGACCATTTAAGCATGGCCTTGTACCTGTAGCTTTACCAAGGGTCAAGAGAATAGGGCAGGTGGGAGGGAGACGGGAATCAGGCATTAAAATCCTGATTGCACACTTACAAACTTTATAGGCATTAGGTTGACAACCCTAGTATCACGTTTTCAACCTTTGTGTTGTTTGGGTTTTGTATGATTGCAACTCCAAAAAGCATTAACATATTTATTTTCCACTATCTATCTATCTGTCTGTCTCTGTCTGTCTGTCTGTCTGTCTGTCTGTCTATCTATCTATCTATCTATCTATCTATCTATCTATTGCCTTCAGTAACCATCTCTTTCCAGCCACCCCCACCCACTGACAGTGTGGTTTAATAGTCACAGTACTCCTGAGAAGCTGGAGATTGGCAGCCATATAGTCACTTAACTGCCCAGTGCTCCAGTCCATGTACCCACTTATTTATTTATTTATTTTATTTATTTATTGGGAATTCAGAATTAACATATTTGAGCCATAGGCTTTTTTACAAAGGTTCTACATTGAAAGTTCATAAAAAAGACAATAAAAAAACATTGGAATTGGTTTTCACAGTCCAGGATTACTTAACACAAGAAACCGTACGGCCAGACATAGTAGCTAGGTCAGATACAATGACAAAACAGGGACTATCTTTACAAATAGTACAGTACATGGACAAAGTTATACAGAGAATTATAATGCAGCAAAATTAAGCCTTGTCATAGGAGTAGAAGAGTTTCAAAAGTAGCAGGGATTGAAGATATAAACTGATACAGGCATACGAGAGAGGGTGTGTATAAGTGTAGGGAGGTAGTTTAGGGTGTTGGGGGATGGGAGGTCAGAAGACATTCAGGAACTGGGCTAGTGGACAGGGGAGTAGGAAGGGAGGCAGAAGAGTTAGAGAGCTAGTGGAGGGATAGAACAATTGAGGGGAAAGGGGAGGTGAAAAAAGAGAAAGAGAAAAAAGGTGTAGGGGGATTATGGGAGGTGGATAGAGGCATAGCAACAGAGAAAATGGAGATGAAGGGAGACAGGGGTGTCAGCTCGGGGTAATTAAGTGAAGCAATCACATGAGGCCCAAGTCACAAGGGTTTGATGAAGATTACGTTTGAACAGGCCTAGAGTGGCTGAATTGGTGACTTTGCTGCCCAGTGAGTTGAATAACTTAGCAGCTCTGCCTGCAAATGACCACTGGCCCTGAGAGGTGTGACAGCGGGGGACAAGTAGAGTGGAATGATCAGAGCTTCTGGTGTGGCAAGTGCTGTTGGTTGGTCTAAGGAGATTCTGTACCCCAGGGAGCATAAGGCCGAGGGATGCCTTTTTTACTACCAGGCAGGTCTGGTAAGTGATTCTTCCCAGAAGTTGAAGCCAGTTAGCCTGCTTATAGAGGTCACAGGTGTGCATGCGGGAGGCAGCACCAGTCAGTAATCTACAGAACTTGTTCAGAGCAATGGTGACACGCTGTAAGGCAGACACAGAGGCAGCTCCATAGATAACAAGCCGTTAGTCAATGATTGATACAATCGCACTTTGGATTGCAAACTTAAGTGCTTCGGGAGTCAGGCAGTGCTTAAGTCTATATGCAGATATTCAAGGATTTGGTGACCATATCAATATGACTGGAGAAAGATAGAGTACTGTCTAGGGTCACTCCAAGGTACTTGAAAGAATGATTCTGGTCTAAGGTGACATCGGCACTATTTCTGACTGTCAGCTGTTTACTTTTATGTTTATTATGAGTACTATGGAAAAGCATAATCTTCGTTATGGAAATGGGTAAAAACAGGGCCCCACTGGAAATGAGATGTTGCATATCAGATGGGCTATACTTGGACAACACATTATAAGAAAACAAACAAAATAGAACATTGTCAGCAACTGCATGTCTTTCCCGGTCTCCCTCCACCCCCGGCAAATAGTGTTGCCCAATAGTTAGAGCACTATTAGGAAGTGGGAAATTGCAGGTATAGTCCCTGCTAGCAAGAAATATTTGCTGTGTAACCCTAGGTAAATCATTTAAACTCCCAGTGCTTCAGTCTACCCAGCAACAAAAATATCTAGCAGCAGAATTCCAAAGCTGGCCCGGTGGTGCTGAGGGTTGAGGCGCTGGATGCCATACCTCATGCCATGCCAGTGACCCGGGTTCAGGAACAAGCCCGGTTCATTTGGGGTCAGCAGGGTAGGGTTAGGAGTCAGCATCTGTAGACTGCTCTCCTATCCCTGGGGAGGGTTGAGGGACTCCACCGTGCTGTAGTGACCCCTGGTGATGACCAGGGGGGCACTACCAACGCTGGTGTACTTGAGGGGAGTGCGGCAGATGTCAACATGCAGTGCCTGGATGTCATTGCACATCCACACTCCAGTGGGGCTTAACAATAGAGGAAAAAGGCTGGGCGTGAGCGAGCAACTTGATGGCCGAGCTTGGCCTGCCTGGAGATCTGTTGTGGAATCGCACTGGGGGGGGTCGGTCTTGGTCTTGCATGGAAAGGCATGGGGAGCCTTCCAGTGGGTCAGAGAATGGCTGTACCAACCTCCCATCATGTGAGTGAGCCTGCTGCCCTCCGGGCAGGTCAAGCCGGCAGCTGGATGCCCCCGCTGTTTGTACCGCAGCAAGGTGGAAAAAGCACGACATGATAGAAGCAGAATCCCACCGGAAATGGGATGTTGCATCTCAGCTGAACTCTTCAGGGAGAATACATTGTAAAAATGAACAAAAGCTGGACCCCACTGGGAAGGTGATGTTGCATGTCAGCTGGGTCATTCTTGGTAAATAAATTGTTAACAAAAAGCATGGCAGGGAGCCACTGGCTTTTACCAAAAGTCCACCCTTCCCCCACAGGTGGTTTAGTGGTTAGAGTACTGTTGGAAAACAAGAGGTGTAAACCCAGCTACAGCCAAATACTGTGTGACCCTGAGCAAGTTTCTGAAAATGGGGTGTTGCATCTAAGCTGGACTATCCCAGGTAATTACATTGTTAACATGAGTAAAAGTAGAATCCCATTTGAATGAAGAAGTTGTAACTGTATGCTGCTGTATGACTATGTATCTCGAACTGAGATCTCCATAATCAAATGCATCATAATCATGTAGGGATCGATAAGTATCACACCCTAGACCTTAAGCTTCTTCTCCTCTCCCTTGACATGAGCATACCATCATTGTCCCTCTCACCAGTCTCTTTAATCGATCTCTCTCCCTCAAGCAATTCCCTAGCTGTTGGAAAGCCATTATAGTCACACCAGTCTATAAAAGTGAAGACAAGACTACAAGTAATACCTACCAGCCCATATACGTCCTTCCTCTCCTCTCTAAGTAAGGACCGAGAGCGCATAGTCGCTGACCAACTTATGGAATACCTCACCAAATATAACCTTCAATGCCCACAGCAGCATGGCTTTAAAAAACACACAGTATTACCACTGCCCTACTTGCTTACACTGATTATATCCATAAGGCCTTGGAGGATGGCCACCAAACTGGGTTAGTCTACATTGATCTAACTACGGCCTTCGATCCAGTTAACCACTCCCTACTACTCTGTACTCTTCCCTCCTTTGGACCGTCCCCCCATGCTACTAGCTGGTTCAATAGTTACCTTAGCAGCCATACTCAGCAAGTTAAAATCTGCAACACTCTCTTAAACAGTCTCCCCATCCAGTCTGGAGTCCCATAAGTCTCAATATTCGTCCCCGTACCCTTTAGCCTATTTTTCAATAATCTTCCATCCACCTGTAAAAGCAACACGGTCCTCTATGTGGATGACACAGTCCTCTTTTCCTGCAGTTCAGACCCACTCTCACTTGCCGCTGACCTACAGACCAATTTCAATTTGGCAGAGACCTGCTTTGAGCAGCACGATCGCACATCAATCCCCCTCGTCTCTCTGGCCTCGTTGCTCTAAAGGCCAATCGCTGACTCCTCCGCACATCTGGTTGAACTCTCCTAGACATCCCCAGGGTCAGAACCAAAGTGGGCGGTATGTCATTTGCCCTTACTGCTCCCACTCTGTGGAACCAGCTCCCACCTGGGATGCAGGAAGCCCCTACAATCAAAAACTTCTACACTAGGCTTAAGGCCCACCTAGCAGTTGCCAGCTCCTGTCACTGCACCGGCTCCTGATAGGAACTCAGAGATAAATGACAAACCAGGTTCCTATCCTCGACCACTGCCCTAACTATATCGCAAACTGCTAGTATTTTCACAATGTTATTACTGTTGAACAACCTATGTATTACATTTGTACTGCTATACTTCTGCTCTGACATCCCAACTGTGTTGTTGTGACTCCTGTAACCCGAACTAACACTGTATTTTTGCCTCTTGTCTTATGTAACTCCTGGGTTGCCCCTGGAAAAGGGACGTACAGGGCTCAGTGGGCTAACACGGTTACCAAAATTTAATAAATAAATAAATAAATCTTAGCTATATATTCCTCAGCAAATAAATTGCAAGAGACAAAACAAACAACAACAAAAAGAAAAACAATACTGCAATTTACACTGAACGTTTCCAGTCCTACTAACCAAGCACATATGACTACAAGCGGTGCTACAAGCTATGCTTGTTGGCACCTAAAAAGCATGGCTTATATTGAGCCCTTGCTGCTTCAAGAGGTCCAGGTTTATGCCTGATTCAATAGCATTGTCAAGTTGTCTGATTCAGCACTTCAATTTGGAGTCCTTGGAGGAATCCTCAGAGAATTCTAATGTCTTTTTGCTTTCTTATCCTTTTAAGCAGCTGTTTTGACAAACACTGTAAAATGAAAAAGATGATCTGCAATCTTTGCCTAGTAATGAAGGCTAAAAGTAAAATGCCACTGAAGACCTATGCCTCAGATTTAAAGAGCTAGTGTATTGCCTTAAAACTAATATTAGTTTCTGAAAGTAGTCAAACATTACCTTTTATATCTGAGGTACTTTTTATTTTCGCTTTACTTAATTAGAAGATTGTTTACCTGATGTTACTGTTAAGCGAGGTCCTTATACTGTACCCTAATTGGCATTCCATCTGTACACCTTAGACAAACCATACAATATGCATATGTTATACTAACCTGTAGGGCATAGACTCTTGCCATACAAGTGTAAGTGTCAGAGTACATTATGATTTATACTACTATATTTTCTCTATTCATGGAAACTGCGCATAGTAGGCCAAGACACCTGTGTCTCTAATCCTCTGATATAGTATTATGTAGTCATCACTGCCATCTTTTGGATTCATGTATAATTGTACTACATCCTGCGTTTTCCATGTACCATGTATGCCTTCATTGTTCTATGATGTAGCTGACTTAGCACATATTGCATAGGAATAGATAACACTGTGGAGCCACCTAACTTTTGGCCAGTAGGGCTTATTTTATGTATTTAGCATTGTTTTGTATGAATGGTTACCATAGTAATTATCACAGTATATAATGTAATGCATTGTGTATTCACCCTGGAGACCTTCCACACTCCTTGGGGTAATGGGGAATGCTAGGCTTGGCTCCAAGTGTCTTATGGTAAGAACTGCTTAGGGCAACTGTGATTTCCTTTTGGTGTAATAAACTAGATTTATTACTGATATGCAATGTGTCTGTGACTCATTTGCACCTCTATTACTGCAAAGAATCTGATCAGGGCTAGTCACCCTAACATATTGGTGATCATGTGCAGGAGGTTTAGATGGTGCAAGTTTCACTTGTTGCTTAAAAATGTTCCTTTCTGACAGGTACAGTAGGTGTGCACTCCCCCCACCTCTCCCATTAGTTTGAACTCTGTATTAACTTGCAAAGTCTGGCTGCTTACTGGATTCTGTCGATGCCGACTCACCTTGCCCAGTGGCAGTTTTGAATTGCAGGACTATGTAAGTACAGTAGCCCACCTGTCTGCTAGTTTTGCCTGTTGTGGATCGATACACATCATGGCAGCCTTTTACATGTTAATGATTTTGTGTTCCCCCAATATCTTCTACTGGTATCATGATGTCTATGACGTCAAACATATGTGCAGACTTGAGATAAGATGTCTCTAATTTCCTTGCCTCCCATTGAGGATGGACCAATTGTGCATTGGATGCAATTCAATCCAAAAATGCCATGCTGGGGATTTCAACCCAGTACTCCAAGGTGAGACAGCCAAAATGCGTGAGGCTAATGGGCTGTTGGTCACGGCTCTAGCTGCTGCTTTAAAAGCCTCCAAATCGAGGTTTTGTTCTCTCAAACTGTAACTCTTGTCCCTTAAGACAGAGAAGGGGTTGCAGGCATCTGAAATTTTGAATAAGGCGCAAGAGCTGGAAACTGAAATTCAGTCATTATGAAATGAGAAAGAGACTCTTTTGCATTGCTCTGGTAAAGGCAATCACCCTGAATCAAACTGTAACCTTTAGCTGCTATTCTATGTCTATATGTATTAAGTGTTTGTATTTGTTTTTTCTGATGCGGAGCCTTTGTAAATGAGTCCCTGACTCAAAGGTTGTAATCCTAAAGTCTGTTAAATAAATAAATAAATCAGAAAGACATATGTATGTTGAGAGAAGAATGTGGAAGTCTGAGATGAGATAAGAAATAGGTATTGCAAATGAATGCTTTGTTAAGTAATAAAAATAACCAACTGCTTGAGGAGACGGAGGAGTTATGAGATGACCCAAAATGGGTAAATGATGCATTGGATTGGGAACTTAGGGACAACTACGAACTGAGCGCCACGTATAGAGTGTTACAGAAAGATGTTGTGAAAGGTGTGGAACAGAGTGTTGCAAAAGTCAGTCATGCAGAATGCAAAGACAAGATGGTGAAACAGCACCATTAGCAAGAGGTTTTGGCTGATCACATTAAGGTGATGGGTGGGTTTCACTACACAACCATCAACCTCATGTCATCTGGGGATGACGACTCTGAAAACAACATCTCCCAATACAACACCCAGTTACACCTTTACTGTGGTTCAGTATCCTACCACCATTCACAAGATTGCAGATCCTCTTGCTATGACAGCACACCCCTACATCATCAACGTAATGATGATTATCATCTGTGATGCCAAGATGGCAACCCCATGATGGGGGGAAGGCCTAGACCTACCACCAGCCTCTCTAACCCTACCACTGGAACCTCTAGGCCTACCAACAGCCACTCTGATAGCTTCCTTGACAAAGAATGATAGGCAGGAGATCGAGAGAATGATCAAGACTCTTGTCGGCAACTCAGATTTGCCAGAAAGAAGCAAACAGGCCTTCAGAGTGCATATGAAACAAATCTTGAAAGAGGCCACTTCTCATGATTTTATGATCTGAACTGTGGCTGACACCACAGCGGAGACCACCCTTCATGGTGCACGAGACCCAAACCATGTCCCCAGTAATCCTCTTCAGATGGCTCACTCTGTACATCAGATCACTGACAGCATAGGCTGCATGGGCTCCACTGACAATCTCAGCTGCCATTTGGAGAAAGTACATTCCAAATGTGAGATGCTCAGCCTGGCGGAGGACTTCCAGGTGTAGATCCTCCAACATACCATCGACCCCGACCTTTGGGCAAAACTCCCAGATGTAGCCCACCAAGACACCAAAGCAACGTTTGATCAGATCACAGTGGAACTGATTGCTGTGCACAACCCAGGCATGGTTGGGGGGATGCTGATCTATTCTGTAAAACAAAACTCCAAAAAAAGCCCTGCAACATCTCATCAGATGTTATAGATGGCCTATTGTGCTGGCAAACATCTGGCAGGTGAAGCCACAGATGCCAACCTCATTGAATATAAAAATATGTTCCTCCAGAATATGCTTCCGGCTGTCCATAAAAAGGAACCAACGATTTTCCCCACCACAGACACATTTGCAGATGTCCTTCAGAAAATGGGGTGGGTTTACCAGCTCTACATCTGAGACCTTTGGTCCAGTTTGAAAAAGCTGGCCAAGGTATAGTCTACCGGTGAGTCCACAACCCACTACAAAGTGGAGGGCAAGGCCCAAGACAAAAAAAGCCTGCATCTTTGGACAACTGACATCACCCCTAGTCTGGAGGTGGGAGCCGGAACCAAAACAAGAACAAACACAATTGGAATTCCAATTCCAACTGGGGCAATCAATATAATCTATAAATTAAATTCGATTTTTTTTATACTGGACAGTATGTGAGCAAAATTGCCTATTTTCACAAACATCCAGTGTTACAAAAATTTGATAATACAGAGAAAAAGGTAAAAACAATATTTGCAAAAGTTTACAGTATTTAAAATAGGAACAGTGTATATGACAGGCTCATCTAAAATAGAAAAAAAAATACAGTCACACAACAGAGCCATCAAAATCCCAGGCCCCTCCTACCAAGAAATCACAGAGGAGAACAAAAATCTCTGGAATCTTCTTGGTCAGGTTCAATCAGTAGTGGATGCAGTCCCATTGCATGTAATTGCAGCTGTAGCCCTGGAACAACAGACCTCACTAGACCATGGGGACTCTGGAACCACAGGGAGCCCAGCCGCACCAAGCCTAAACCGTGACGCTACTCCCTTCCTAGCAACTGTCTCGGACTGGGATGAGGCCCGACAGGGACAGGCTCAATCGCTCTTCCAGGAACTTCCTGGTACTTGCAGTACAGATTGACAACTACAGGCCTCAGTCCGTATTGTGAACAAGCTTGCTTTGGACACAAATGGAAGGCCTTGCACAAAGGCTGTGGTCGAGGGTGGCCAACTGACAATGCTACTAAATACAGGCGCAACTGTATCTGCATTGCATGATGATGACTCAGTCAACTCTCCTTGGTCTACAGGATGGAGGACTAATATGTCAGGCATAGATGGTGTGAAGCTATCCACATATTGATCGATTGTACTCTCAGTGGTCATAGGTAATTTGAACACACACACCATACCTTCGATCTTATGGTGTTACATGATTATCCCAGGATCTTGGGAATTGATTTTCTGACACCACACGGCTGTGTGGTGGATTTGGCCAATATGCTCCTGATTCAAATCAGAGGACAAAACCACACAATCATGATTTCTGATTTGCATGTGGTTGCAGCTATATCCACTAAAGACAAGGAATATGATGTCATAACTCTATTCCAGAATCATGAGTTTTTCAAGAGACTCCTACCCATCCTGCAGAAGCATCTGGATGCTTTTGCCACACATAAGCGTGACTGTGGAAGGATGCAAACTGTCAAAATCCCATACCCAGCACATGACAGGCAAAGGCAATACCCTTTTCCCGCTGAGGCCTTACCATCGCTCAGAGAAACAATCCAGTCACTCCTCAAACAAGGTATAATTAGGCCTTGTGGCTCGATTGCCAGTTCACCTATTTCACCAGTGAAAAAGCCCACAGGATCTTGGAGACTTAAAATCAATTATAGGGGGCTTAACCAAGTCACTCCTAGCTGCTCACCGACAGTAGCATCAGCACCTGACGTGCTCAAACTGCTAACCCCTGATCACCAGTGGTTCAGTGCACTCAATATCTCCAATGGCTTCTGGTCACTGCCACTGGCCCTTAAAAGCCAGTACAAATTTGCTTTCATCTTTGAAGGTCAACAGTACATGTGGACCTGTTTACTGCAGGGGTTTCATAATAGCCCCTCCCTTTTCCATCTACAAATGATGGATGCCCTGGAAGGTTTCTCTGCTCCACAATGTGTTCTGCAGCATGTGGATGATTTGTTGTTGGCAATGGCCACCAAAGAACAACACTTTGACCTCTTGGATAAACTGCTGACCCTCCTACAGAGGGCAGACCTCAAATGCAACCTTGCAAAGGCACAACTTTGTCATAAAGAAGTTATCTTTCTTGACCTACTGTGTATGCATCCCAAATGTTGTTAACAATGGAACAGAAGTACAGTCTTTGTGAAAGAAACCTTCTGTCTACCTGCTGGGCTGTCAAACATTTTCTGTATATCATTGGGTACTCACCTATCATTATCAAAAACAAACCATACACCCACCACCTTCCTGCTATCAGACAGAGTAAAAGATGAATCAGTATCAAACACCAGGCTGACTCACCAGTTTCTTCTTCTCCAGGACCGAGTTATACACTCTGCCAAAATGCCATCAGTTTTAGCCCATGGACTCCTATGCTAAAGAGAACCAATCAATCAATCAATCAATCAAAATCTTTATTTATCCAGACGAAACATCAATGAGCATAGCTCATTTGCAAGATGGACCTGGTTAGGTTAAACTGTTACAAACAAATATGTGCAACCAGACAAGGTAATACAAAAGGTTTAAAGATTACAAAACATACAACAATCATAGATTATCATACAGAGACATTCTTTGCAAGTGCAATATCAATACATCGAACAAGATCGTTAATTGTCCAATTGGGCAAAGTTATTCAATATGTAGTTGCGAGAAGGGCCAGGGTGGAATACGGTGGATATAACAGAACAGAGTGATGTGACTGAGTACAGAGGGGTATTTGAAAACAAATCCATAAGAGACAACAGAGTATACAAGAACTAGTGTTCGAGACAGTAGTGTAGAAGGATAGCATATGCATATATTCAGTCTGGACACAGAAACGAGGGAGTGGAAAAGGGAGGAATGTGGAGGTGAGAGGAGGGGCAGGACTGGAGGGACCTAATGAGATGAGAAGAGAAAGAGTGGCAGGTAAGCAGAGTTGAGGAATGTGAGGGGATGAGGAAATGGCTAGGGATGCAGAGGGGAGAGTGACATAGGAGTGGGCACAAAAATAGTCCCGACCAGAGGATATAAGTGGTTTCTATCCTGATGATGGGGTACAGAGGATAAGTGGGGGGAAGGGAGGGAGTGGGGCAGAGGTGTGGAATGAGCGGATGGAGAGACTAGGTCTTGGAAGTTCAGTAGATGGTACCAGAGGTTTATTTTGTTAGTGTACTGTGCATGGCAGAATGGGGTTCTACGAGAGACACAGACCCAGAGTGAGGGTGGGAGAAACAATTGCAGACTTCTTTGACTGATAGGGAGTATAAGCTCTTGAAAGCAGAGAAGCAGACAGGGGTGTACAGTTTAAGAGTTTTTTGTATTTTGTTCCAAAGTGCAGGCAGAACGTAGCTTATGGCTGCTCTGCCAAAGCGAGATTTGGCCATAGGTACTTTGAGTGAGAGGAAAGATGAGCTTTGTAGTGCATAGTTACCTATTGTGTTTAAAGGAAGGCAATTGGTGATGTAATGAGGTAATTTTTTTAAATAGCTCTGAAGGTCCAAAATGCAGCTTTCCTCTCTCTTCTAGATTTAAGGGAAGCCCAACCTACAGCCATGTACAGAGAACAGTGATGCATGCCGTGTGGAAGACCCATATTGAACCTCAGGACTCTGTGGTAGAGTGTCTCCAATTCTGACAAACAATAGGTAGGGCAATGACTATAGATGAAATATGCATAATCTACCAATGAAAGAAATGTGGATTGGACCAGCCGCAGTTTGGTATCTCTGGTAAGGAATTGGTTGATTCTAAAAAAGATTCCCAGCCTCTGCCTTAGTCGTTTTAGTAGATCATCAATGAGTTCAATGAAGGAAAGTCTATGGTCTAGCCACACTCCCAGGTACTTGAATTTTGGGACATATTCCAATGTTTCACCTAGTAAAGTGGTGATCTGGGGTACTGGGCCAGCAGTTGCAGAGTTGGTTAAAAGGGTAGATGGAGAGAAGAGCATTGCTTTTGTTTTTTTGGCATTGAGGAGGAGCTTTTTATGAATAAGTTGTCTCTGGAGAAGATTGAATTCGGATTGTAAATTTTCATATGCCACTAATGGTGTTGGTCGACATAAGTATAAGACAGTATCATCTGCGAACAGGTGAATACTAGCCTTATTTATGCAGGAGTTGATGTTATTGATGTATATTGCGAATAGTAGCGGACCTAGGATAGATCCTTGGGGCACTCCCCGTTGGACGGGTTTAAGAGGTGACAATTCTCCTTCAGCTTTTACTTGCTGGAGTTGTTCTGTAAGATAGTCAGTGAACCAACACAACAATGAGGAGATCATGCCTATGGACTGCAGGGAGAGAAGAAGCAGGCTGTGGTCCACGGTGTCAAAAGCCTTGCTTAGATCCAGAAATACAGCACAGACATCATTCTTAAGGTCCAACTCCCTCTGCCAATTGTTGGTCACTTTGGCAAGTGCCATAATGGTGCTATGGTTAGCCCTGAAGCCAGACTGCATTGGGTTTAGTAGATTTAATGTTTTGAGATGGGACCGCAGCTGCGTATTCACTATTTTCTCCAATAGTTTGAATGATACTGGAAGGATGGAGATCGGCTTTGTAATTGTTGAGGTCACAGGGGTTTCTTAATTTAAAAAGGGGGATGACATGTGCAGTATTCCATGAGGGTGGCAGAATACCCTGAGACAATTATAGATTAAATAGGTGGGTAATCGGCACGGCTAGTACATGATAGGCAATCTTTATAAAGTATGGGTCTGAGGAGTCAGCACCAGCGTTTTTCCTGATATCCATTTGCAGAAGGAGATCTTCCACCTCTTTTAAAGATGCAGGTTGGAATGTAAATACCGAGTCAGTGATAGGGGGATTGGGATGAGAGGTGGTGAATTGGGTGCATAGGGCGCATAGTGGAGAAGTGTCAAAGGCTAGGCCTGAGGTAGCAAAATGGTTATTGAATGAGTCTAAGATCTCCAGCCTGTCGGTGAATATAGAATTGCCAGAGTTAATCTTGGTCGGGAGGGGATTGCCCGAATCGTGGCCGGACAGGTCCTTAATAGTTTTCTAGAATTTAGCTGGGTTCCTGGTAGCAGAATCAAACTCCAAACGAAAGAAAGTAGTTTTTGAATCTCTGACCATTTTTGTACAGCCATTTTGTAGTCTCCTAAAATGGTTCCAATCCATAGGGATATTGAGTCTGTGGGCTTTTTATCAGAGCGTATCCCTTTTGAGCAACATAGCCTTAAGTTCAGGGGAGAACCATCTACAGTCTTTATTCCTTACGCGGGTTTTTACCAGGGGAGCATATTTGTTGAGAGCCCCTGACAAGATATCCTGGAAGATATTGTATGCTGAAATGACAGTTTTAGCCAGGTAGAAATTCTGCCAATGCGGGGAGTATTTGAGCTCATTTAGGTAAGCAAACAAGTCAAAGTTATGCCTCGATCTCTTTACCGAGAACTTTGATGTGAAATGCAGTTTGCTGGGAGTTCTTACACAAGTGATGAAACAATAGTCGCTGACATCAGAAAATAAGGTGCCAGCATGCGTAAAGAGATGGGATTTGCTCACCAAGATGACATCCAGAAGGGTACTGTTGTTAGGGTTCCTTTTATTGTGGCGCGTTGGTTCAGTAATAAATTGAGAAAATCCATGGTCATCACAGAAGGTTGCGGGTGGGGCTGAGGCATTAGACAGCTAATCAAGGTTAATGTCCCCTAGAATGATTGTTTCCAAGGAGCATTGTTCCAGCTTTGTGGATAGGTGAGACAGGAGCTGTAAACCTGCAGAAGGAGGTCTGTAGCATCCTATAATTTGGATCACACTAGTCTGTGAAACCACCACCTTGAGGGACAAACATTCAAATTCATTGGTGACAGAGGACGAGTCAAGGCAGGTGGCCGTGAACTTATTCTTAACATAAATGGCCACCCCTCCACCTCTGGTTTGCCTGTCAGCTCTATACTAAGCATAATTAGGGACATTGACCTCCCTGTCTAAAGTGACTGGTTTGAGCCAGGATTCCGAGACTACTAATACATCAGTAGACGTATGACTCATCCAGGCTTAGATCATAGTGTGCTTTTTTAACAAGCTGCATACATTAATATGCAAGAAGCTCATGCCTTTGATTCTTGCTAAGTCTGCTGGCGAGTCTAAGGTGACAGGAGGGCCAGGGTTAAGCTCAACATTGCCAGAACACAGTAGAAGGATGAGGAGTAATTTTCTAAGAGCAGATAAAGAGATTTTGAGATTCCTAACTTATTTATGTCTGTAAGATTTGTTAGGTGTGATGTGTGGAGCTTTTCCTTTGTAGCTATTCTGTCCTAACCCTGTGAAGACTAACACTCTGGCAGCCACATGTAGAGGGTTGTCAGGGTTAGGTGCAGCAGAAGGAGTACCCTGTAGGGGGAGTTCAATACATGTCCTTTCAAACGGGCTAAACTAGGGGTAAGGCTGCAGCAGGACATACTCGGGGTCACATATGCAATCGAGGGATAGGCTACTATGCACAATGTGACACAATGGGGAGTTGGAGATAGAGCATGATGGTGGCAGGGACAGCTGTAGAGGACCAACTAGCACCGCAGTTAGAAGTAGCGGTAATAGCAGCCAAGGGAACCCTTTCATGGTAAAGCCTTGTGTGAAGGTACTACCACTTATGAATCCAGGTGGCTATAATAGGCTAGTAAATTGTCCAGATGATGGGCTTTAGGCTTTTAGACAAAAGGGATGAGGTCGTGCTATTACGCAAAGGGACTCACAGAACCAGCAGGGAGTTTCAAAGTAGGCACACGATAAGAAATGGAATGCTTAGTTCTCCAAGTGACTGGAACCAGATAGAGAGGGTGAGGAGAAGTTGAAAGAGGATTCATGGGAACACTAGATATGGTGGGTGCTGAAGGGGTTAATTGGACAGATAGCTGGAATATAAATGAAGGAAAATGTTAGTAGTGAGATTTGAGAGTTACACTGCATGCAGTAAAGCTAGGGGTGCTAGATACATTGGATGCAACTTTGGGATGGATCGTGCAGAGCTTAGAGAAAGAATGTAGTAAGGAACAAAAGGAGGAGAACTGAGCTGTTGGAGGAACAAAACTAAGGTCTTAAGGATGGGATCCAGGAGAGTTCAGAGTAGAGTATTAGGACATAAAGAATCAAGCAGGTAGGGGAGAGCAGGGAGAATGTGACTGTTGATAGAGTTAAGGCAAGCCAGCGTAGGTTGGGCAGAACTAGAGGTGGTAGGCAGGGAGAGAGAGGAAATCAAATGCTAAGAGGCTAGAGCAGAGGTGGGTGGGTCTAGTAGTGTATTTAGTAGGAGGCCTGGGAGGGGGTGGGGGTGGGAGAAAATTACAGAGACTACAGTACACAGCAGAGCAAAAAAGCCATAGTATTCAGTATGGGCTTTCAGGCGCACCAATCAGGAGCTGAGCGCTACCCTCTGAACCAATCAGGCAAACCAAGGCAAAAGGGTGCTCCAGTCGGAGAGCAGCTGATTGGCAAGTCGGCTCTGAAAGAAATCAGCCACCATACCTTCAGGGGTAGTCCAGAGAGGGAACCAGGAGGGTGGTCGAGAAGCAGCAGGATCCGCAGTGTTGGCAGCAGAGGTGCTGCTGAGGTCTGAGAGCGCCGCTCGGGGTGTGGCACAAGCCAGAGGAGGAGAAGAGGTCATGGTAAATATAGGATAAATTTCAGTCCGGGGGGAGAAGAAGGGTGGGAAGCTGGCGGCAGACAGTCAGCAGGGGTGGGGATGATAAGGTACAGACAAAGGACTAGCAAGGTGATACAAATGAGATGGAGGAGGGGATACACAGAGACAGCGGAGAAGGCACACAGTGGCAATTTGAACCAGGAGGAGGGGAAGGGGTGAGAGTTATGTGCAAGAGCAGGTTGAGGGAGATGAGGAGAGATAGTGAGGGCTACTCGGTTGCTTGGCCCAGGTTAGAGAAAAGGGACAGAATAATGGAAGAGATGGGAAGGGTTTAGAGGAGAACAGTCAGTGAGAATAGAAATGCAGAAATTTGCAGGCAGGTAGCAGTAAACACAGAGGGAAGTAGTTTTGGCAGCAATATTAACGCAATATAGTCAACAACAGTTAGGTTAACAGCAGCATTCCATGACATGAAGGTCTAAGGATCTCACATAAGTCCTAAGGATCTCACATAAATTCTAAGAATCTCACATAAACCAAGGTGCCACTGGGATGGGCAACCGATGAGTATTTTTTAAAAGTAAAATTACAGAGACTACAGTCCACAGCAGAGCAAAAAAGCCATAGTATTCAGTATAGGCTTTCAGGCGCACCAATCGGGAGCTGAGCGCTACCCTCTGAATCAATCAGGCAAACCAAGGCAAAAAGGCACTCCAATCAGAGAAAAGCCGATTGGTGAGTCAGCTCTGGAGGAAATCAGTGGCCGTACCTTCAGGGGTAGTCCAGAGAGGGAACAAGGAGGGTGGTCGAGAAGCAGCAGGATCCACGGTGATGGCGGCAGAGGTGCCACCGAGGTCCGAGAGCGCCACTCAGGGTGTGGTACAAGCCTTCAGGGGTAGTCCAGAGAGGGAACCAGGAGGGTGGTCGAGAAGCATCAGGATCTGCGGTGATGGTGGCGGAGGTGCTGCCGAGGTCCGAGAGTGCCATTCAGAGTGTGGTACAAGCCTTCAGAGGTAGTCCAGAGAGGGAACCAGGAGGGTGGTTGAGAAGCAGCAGGATCCATGATGATGGCGGTGGAGTGCCGCTGAGGTCTGAGAGCGCCGCTCGGGGCGTGGTAGTCCAGAGAAGGAACCAGGAGGGCGGTCGAGAAGCAGCAGGATCTGTGGTGATGGCGGCGGAGGTGCCGCCAAGGTCCGAGCGTATATGAACCACGATTGTGCACTGCAACCCCCTGATTTGCCTGAACCAGGCCCTTTTCTTCCTGCTACTCCAAAACTCCTTGTAGACAGTTCCCTGTGTCATGTCTTCACAGATGGCTCTGCTTCATACTACAAAGGAGAACAGGTAGCTGGATTTGGAGTGCTAATCATGCATCCCAATGGTACCACTGTTGGAATTCCCAAGCATTGCAGTGTTGCAGTATCACAGCATGCAGATTTGGCAGCTGTGGCCTGTGCACTTGAGTTGATATAACATGGTACTTGAAGACACTATCATTTTCACAGACTCCAATTGGGTCTACGGCTCACTCACTGAATTTCTACCCTTCTGACAGAAGAACGTCTTTGCATCCTCTGATGGCTCCCCAGTGAAATATAAATCACTTGTGGTTTATATTCACAAACTCACCTAACACTTCAAACATAAACTGTTCATACAAGATTAAAGCCCACTCTAAATCTGTCCCTTATCATTCTTTCAATGATCGAGCATATACTCTTGTGAAAGAGGATGCTCGAGGGGGGAGACATGGACAATGGATCACCCTGATGCTCTGGCAGCTGTGCAAATAGCTGCTCTCAAGCAGAAACCAGAACCCTTTGTACCACTGGACTTGTTCACTGCACAACACTCAGATCCCCAAATAAAAGATGTGTTCCATCTCCTTGACAAAGGAACTGAACAAGATTTACCCACTCACATTCCCTACAAGAGACATACGAGTAGGATACACTTGTCACAAGATGGCAAATTGATCTGGTACCAGCCAGACGATTTTCCCTACAAGTTGCGGGTAGTCCCTCAATCCTTGAGATCTGAATTTCTCCTCCAAGTTCATGATACTCCCACTGGTGGAGACCAAGGAGTCGCAAATACACTCCAGAGACTCAAAACTGTTGGTTGGTGGCCTGGCATTACCAAAGATGTCAGACACTACATTGACAACTATCTGATTTGTGCACAGAATAACCCAATACCAACCAAATGAAATGCCAGACTCCTACCACAGAGACATTCTGTCCCTTGGCATGCTATACAGATTGACTTCATTGGTCCCTTGACCAATACCAGCCAGGAACAACAAGTATGCACTTGTGGTTACTGATCTATTTTCCAAGTGGGTTGAAGCTTTTCCCACTAAGAACTGTACAGCCAAATTAACTTCAAAAGTGCTGATAGAACATATCTTCTCCAGGTGGGGTCAACCTTTGAAGGTGGACTCTGACAAAGGAATCAGTTTTACAGGTGAGTTAATACAAGAAGCACTTGAACTTCTAGGGGTACACCAGAAGTTCCACATACTTTACCACCCTCAGTCTTCAGGTAAAGTAGAAAGAGCCAACAAACGGATTAAGCAGAAGCTTTCCAAATTCATTGATGACAATCTCAAGGATTGGGATTCCCTATTGCCTTTACTCCTTATGGTAATTAGGGGGTACTCCTTCAACCACACCCAGCTGACACCCTTTGAGGTGGTGACTGATAAAATTATGAGATTACCTGAACACCTGTTGTTTGACCTGTACACCTCCACTGTAGACAGAGTTTCTGTAGACAAGTATTGGCCAAACTCAAAGACAACATTGTAAAAACCCATCTGTATGCTGCACATTGAATGGGCAAGGCCCAGCAACAGTCCAAAATCCAGTTTGACAAGCGTGCACAAGAAGTGGATTGGCGAGTCAGAGATCAGGTAATGGTACTCAGATTTGCTCACCCTATACATTCCTTCTCCAATAAGTGGGAAGGACCCCACTCCATTGTCAACAAACTCAGTCCCGCAGTCTTTCAAGTTAGACTTCTCCAAAACAAGAAACTTACTGAGAAATGGTTGCATGCTAACCAATTAAAGCGGAATTGTACCAACTGACCTTTTCTTTTTCCTTACAGGTAACCCTGCAAGACGGCTATCTTGCACCTGATTGTACTCATCTCAGGAGCTTTCCCCTGCATCCAAGGCATGGTGGGCTGACTCCTTCCACAGCTAGACCATCTTCCTACTACTCTTCCAGAAGGAGTCAGTATTACTGTCCCAAACAAATTGATCACTGTTCAGGAAAGCAAGGACGCCTATTTCACTGCCTCAGTTGTTGCCCTAACAAATCTACCCTACAAATTGAATGGCAAACAGATTTTAATGGACAAATTCTCCCTGTGGCCTGCCTATCTAAAGGAACTTTATGTACAAAGCCCAGACTGTGTGAGCAAAGGGCAAGTGAATAGCCATACGGAAAGATTCTATCCGATTGGTGACACAACCTCCCAAAGTGTAACACAGGGCAATTAAATTTGACAAAGAACTATAATTCTAGCCTGTGTTTGTTGTGAATAGTGTATTGAAGGGGCAAGGAAAACATCAGAGAGGGCCTGAACTGCAGCCCTGCAGTGTACAGGAGTGTTACACAGAGGTGACAGTGGAAACTAGGAGGCATGGTGGGGGTGCACTTGTGGGCTGAAACCTGTAAAAACTTTGCACCCATAGAAAGTGTTTTGTTCTTGTAGGAGCTGTAAGCTCTGTGAATAACATTAAACACTATATTTTGCAAACTAGTACAGCGGGCGGGAGTGATGCAACTTCCGGTCCGCGGGGGTATATATCGCAAGCTCTGAGCGAGCAATGCGAGCTCGGTGGGCGCACGGAGTCACGCGCATCATGTGTCTTGTGTGTCCTGTGGGGACTGAGGGTCTGAGTGCAACAGTAGTGGGAAGGGAGGAACACACTAGGGTAAGTGATTTCAGCAAACTACTAGTATTAGGGGATTGGTGTCACAGAATCTAAACACTTAAAGTACTGAATTATGGAAGCACAAATAAACATTGAGCAGGTGTTGAAGGATCTGTGTGATAGAGGAAACCTTGTAAAATGTAATCAATGTGAGATGTACATGAGAAACCTAACTAATACTTGCACACCAGAACTTAGGTGTGAAAAATGTAAGGAAAATGCAGTACTGAAACTTGAATTAAGGAAGTTGCAACAGATACACTCTCAACACACCAATTCTCAGGTTAAGGGGCAGATGCAAATTGAAGGTTTTGGAAGCAGTAGAGCAGGGCCCCCTACAAATATAATGGAAAGTTCTGGTGAAGGCACAGATAATAGTAATTGGGCAACAGCAAGTGAAGGGATGGAGGAAAGGATGGAGGAAGGGAGTTGGGCCACAGTCTCAAAAGCCCCCCATAAGAAAAGGAGGAGGGCTATGGGTGGGAAATGGAGTGGAGGTACAAAATAGACACTCCATGTTTAGTACAGACTCGGAAACTAGCACTGAGACTGAAACAGGATGTGGCTCAGGAAGCAGAAACCCTGAAAGCACCTCCAGAGACTGAGACTGAAATATTGGTGATAGGGGACATTATCATAAGGAATAATGATACTGTGCTTACAGCTGGATGTAAAAAGAAGATGACAGTAAATTGGTTACCCGGAGCAAGAATTGGGGACATCAAACAGCATCTGCCTAAATTGTTAGTAAAATCTTCTAAACAAAAAGTTGTTGTGCTCCATGTGGGAATCAATAATGTGGGTAGGGAGCAGGAAAAATATATTGTAGATGAACTCATGGAATGTGTTTAAGTTATAGAGACAGGGGGACACATACCAATCATCTCAGCACTATTACCAATCATTGGTTGCAACCCTGAAAAAAATAACACCATTCAAAGAATTAACAGCAGGATGTCAAATAGGTGTGGTATCAGAAATGTTGCTGTTATAGACACCTGGGAGATATTTATCAATAAACAAAATCTTTATAAAAGGGATGGGTTACATTTGAACCCTCTGGGCACAAAAACATTAGCAATTGAAATTAAAGGAATGTTAAACATTTATTTAAACTAGGTATCCGGTGGACGTGGAACACCAAGGTAGAGGTTTTAAACCTAAGTTAGGGTTAAAACATCATGGTCATCAATGTCTGCTCTTAAACGCCTGTAGTTTAAATAATAAAAGAGGAACTTGCATCACTTATACTGGGGCGGGGGGACTGAGATAGATATGGCATTCATTACTGAAACATGGTGGACTGGGGAGGAGAACTGGGGTGAGAGTTCTAGGTTTTACCTCCTCCATAAAGATAGGAGGAAGAAGGTGGGGAGTAGCAGCATATAAATCAAATAAAATAAAGGCTATAGATGTATCAGAAAAAGTTAGATCTGGAGAAATGAAGCCAGAAACCATTTGGATTCAGATAATTACTTATACTCAAAAACCATTAATAATTGGGGTGTGTTATAGGCCACCAGGGGCATCAAAAAAACTGTCAGACCAGATAAATATAGAACTCTCTAAGGCATGTGAATTAGGTAGGGTAATACTGGTAGGGGACCTAAACTATAAGGAAATAAACTGGATCGACCAGCAGGCTTGTAATTTGAGTAGTAAAGTATTTATGGAGCTATGACAGGAGTTGGACTTAACGCAATATGTGACTGTCCCTACTAGAGGACATAACACTCTAGAACTAGTTATGGCAGTGAAGGATATAAATATCATGGGATGCCAAACGACTGCCCTGCTTGGGAGTAGTGACCACGAGGGGGTTAACTTTGTATACCAGCATTACATACCCTTGGAAAAAAGATGTAGGGAGGTGTTTAGAATAAAGACAGCGGACTGGCCAGCCTGGTGGCACTGAGGGTTGAGGCGCTGGATGCTACACTTTGCTCCACACAAGTGACCCAGGTTCGGGAGCGGACTCAAGCCACTGGGGGTTGTCTGGGGGGAGAAGGATTGAGTGCCCAATGGCTTGCTGTCCTTCTCCGGGGAGGGATGGGGAGTTAGCCTCGCCACTTACCACCACCACCTGGGGGGAACTCGGTTAGTTCTGGTGTGGTCAGGGACAACACAGGGGGTTGACGCTGGTGGAGGACAGGAGCAGACACACGTCTCGGCATGCGTCAGGCATGTTGGTCCTCATTGCATGCCGACGTTAAGGGAATTAATGGAGGAAGAAATCCCCTAGACAATCCTGGCAACGATCCCCTGCTCTGCTTCTATGATGCAGAGGGGCAGACTCCGCTGTGTACGCTCACTTACCTGAGGTCCAAGGAAAGGTAATGGGAGCTTTCCTTGCCCTGCCCGGAGGGTTAACCGGGGGTTAAAAGTAACTTGAGGCAGGCATGCACTCCAGGGGCAGACACCTCTGTAGATCAGAAAGTGGCAGACTTGAGGGATCTGAGAGATAGGAGGGTCTGGGGGGCCATAGGAGGATAAATGATAAGTAAAAAAAAAAAAAAAGACAGCAGACAAAGAACAAATACTGAAGAAAATGGATTTGATAAACTGGGAAGGAGTACTGCAGGATAAAACAGTTGAGGAAATGTGGGACACTTTTAAAAAGGAAATACATGCAGTCTGTGATGAACACATAAAAACGGTGAAGGTGTATAATAGGAAAAGAAAAAAAAACTAGATGGCTCACAAAGACAGTAATAAAGTTAACAAACAAAAATACATGAATATATAAACAATATAAACAAGATTCAGTCACCTGGGCAAAATATAAGCAGGTACAGATCAAGTGTAAGAAATTGATAAAAAGAAATAAACAAAGGATGGAAGTGAGGCTCTTGTCCACAACACACAAGGAAAATTTGCAAAGTTTCTATAGCTATGTAAACTCATTGAAGAAGACAAACAACAACCTATGTATTATAAAGGAAGAGGGGACCCAAATATCGGACCCCACAAAGATAGCAAATATTTTTAATAAGTATTTTAGTACAGTTTTTGCAAAAAATCAGTAGGAACGGTAAAATTTAACCCTAATAAAAAACATTTAGACATAAAAATTTCGGCTGAGGTTATTCTAGATAAAATTAGGGCACTAAAGAATACAAATGCAACGGGGCCAGATAGCATCTCAAATAACATTCTTAAATTGCTCTCTCCAAATATTGCTTTTCTGTTAAATATTATTTTCCAGCAATCACTGGGAGAGGGGAAAGTGCCGGGGGGATTTGCTAGCGGTGAATGTGATACCCGTTCATAAGAAGGGGGATAGAGCGGATTGTACAAACTACAGACCCATAAGCTTAACATCAGCGCCAGGCAAGTTGATGGAATCAATATTAAAAGATGTAATAAATGTATACTTAGCTGAAACTGGACAGAATGATGGGGAGCAGCATGGTTTTGTGGCTGGGAGGTCATGTGTGACAAACATGTTGTGTTTTTATGAGAAAATTTTGGCAGTATTGGACAGGGGAGAGATGGTGGATTGCATATATTTGTATTTTGCTAAGGCCTTTGATAAAGTGTCACATTTTGAAATATTAAATTGTTTGTCGGAAATTGATATGGACTATAGAGTATGCCAGTGGATTCAGGCCTGGTTGGCGGATAGGACTCAGGGGGTATGTATAAATGGATATCTATCGGAGGAGATCCCTGTGACTGGGGGGATCCCACAGGGGTCGGTACTGGGACCTGTGCTCTTTAGACTGTTCATAGCATCAATGGGGAAGTGGGTAAACAACTGGGTCAGTAAATATGCAGATGACACTAAACTGGACAGTAGAGTAACACAGTTAGAGGGGGTAAAGACAATTTAGGAAGACTTGGATATGATTTATAAATGGGCAAATGAAAAGGGAATGAGTTTTAATATACAGTAGGCAAATGCTGTGTAATTCATATGGGTAATAAAAATCCAGAATACAACTATAAAATTAATGGACTTACCTTAAGAAAGTCAGAAGTGGAACGAGACTGAGGTGTATTGGTGGATCAAAAGCTGAAATGCCAGGAGCATTGTGACAAACAAATAATAAAAGCAAATATGGTTTTATGGAATATAAAAAGGAACTTTAAAAGTAGGAAGGAGGCAGTGATTATGCCCTTATATAGAGCCTATGTAGGACCTATTTTGGATTATGGTACCTCGGTGTGGGGGTCTATAAATAAGGGGACAGTGGCGAGGTTGGAGGCAGTGCAGAGAAGGGCTACAAGAATGGTGTATGGTATGTAAGATAGAGCCTATCAACAGAGATTGGCAGATTTAAGACTGATGTCACTGGAGACTAGAAGAGTTAGAGGAGACTTGATGTTATGTTACGATATAATGATTATATGTTAAATGAACTAAATCTACAGTTTGAAAACGATATATTAGGTACCAGAGGGCATCACCTTCAGTTAAGACATATAAAATGTAACACAAGTAGGCGCATGGCCTTTTATACCCAGAAAGTGGTGGCTCCATGGAATGGGTTGCCGGAGGAGACTGTATAAGCTAGAAATAAGTCACAGTTTAAAAGAAATTTAGATACCTATATCATGGAAGGACACAATCTGGTATACTACGGGTAAAGTGGAAAGGAGCATGTTTATATGGGTCAAACATAGGCCCCCTTAGCTCCTTATTACTTAGTAGTACTTAGTAGTAGTATGAAACTTTCCATGGTTGGCCCAATACCAAATTTGCCCCAAATGGTACTCTGTCCATTCTACAATCTAACCATAGACATTCTGTTTTATATAACCTTACTGCTTTAATTGACCCTGCCTTTTTCGAGAGGTTCCCCAAAGACTCTGCAAAAGATTTCTGTACACATAACTATATGGCTACAGCTGAAATGTTTTTGTCTGTTTTACCTCCAACTGAAGCAGAACTTACTAAATGTCCCCCATAGAAACTTGGTCCACTTAGTAGCCTAACTGCAAATTCTATTCCAGGTACCCTTATTAATAATTTACAGTACATGCATGTCCCTGTCATTTTCAACCTCACACATTGGAACATGGCAGGATTTGGTATGTGTCACACCACAAACACTTTTAGTTTTTCGGCACTATGTTACTTGATAGTCTTGCAGCCTATCAAACACACACACAAGATCCTGTAGCTGGTATACATGCTATTGAACATTTAGGTTTATTTAAACATAGATCAAATCCCTAAAGTAAAAAGAACTCAACATTATGCAAGAAACGTGCTGCTGCTGATGTTACTGGTGCCACTGGCACCATATCTGGACTCTTCGGATCCAGCATATCCATCTGGAACAGGGCAGACATTGCTACCATAAAAAGTTACGCTTTTAAATTCCAGGATGCCATGAAAAATAATTTTTTACCCCAATTGTTACATGGTGTGGATGGACTTAGTCAGGAGGAATGTTTTACAGTATACAACATGAGAGATATTGCTCACAGCTTTAATGATACCAAGGATAAACTAAACAAGCTTATTTTCCAAAATAACAGGGAGGCAGACAAGCAATATATTGCCTGGGGACTTCTCTGCTCTGCTTATGGCTCTTATGTCATAACCACTGTCAATAATCTCTTTCGTGATTTGGAATCTGGATGTATTCCAGATATCATACATGATGGAAGAATTTCTAAATTGTACTGCCCACATTGTAGATCTACATCCTGTTTTACAATGTGTATGTCTCGCTCAATTTCTATTCCTGTTTCTACTGCTAGAAATCTAGTATATGTTACAAGACATCATAATAGAGGACCTTGTTACACTGCTAAATGTACTGTTTTGGATACCATGCTCGTTACCTTTGCTGTATCCTTATCACACTTTGATCCTCAGACAGCAATGTTTGATAAGCTTGCCTCTGTTCACTCCATTGGGCATCTTGATGAGGACATCTACAGAAAACACACCAAACTGCCACCTCTTCTGGTATATCATCCAATTCTGGAAGCATGGGTTTCACCTCATACAGATTGCTGTGCACGTAAGGGTTATCATTATTTGTGTTGTGATGTTTTCAACATCATCAAACTGGTATGTGGATATTCACTGAATAACATTGATTGGTCCTTTACTTTGGACCAGAACATTTCTTCTAATGACACAGACACCCCTGAGGCATCATCAGCACCATCACCAGTGGTGAACACTGGACAACTACAATACTTATTGGGAAGAGATATATCGGCTGACTACAAGACTTACTAATCAGTCTTTCACATGCCTAATTCAACTATAGAAATGGAGGATACCAACGGTTAAAATAACTTATAATTCTGATGGACAGTACTGCATTGTAACCAATCATAAATCTTTCTCTTATGATGATAAAGTTTGTCAAATTAAGCAACCTATCTTTTGTTTTATTCCACATCAGACTACTGGAATTGGCCATACAGTGATTACTCCAGTTCCCATCATGAAACCAGATGTTATTGACAGTGACCCTGAATATTTGCTTGCTCTGTCTCAGTATTTACCTATCTTCAATGTCCACATTGACCTTTTAATTTTAACTCTTAAATCCCTATTAGAGAGAAAGGATACACACCTCATCCACATCTGTAACACTATCTCCAAAGCTGGAGATGCTCTTAATACCCTTATCCATGATGGTGATTTAAGTAATGCACTTTCCAATATGTGGTTAGAAATGACTTTTGAAGGTTTCATTGTCATACAAGCATTTTTGATATTCTTTTTGATACTGACACTTTGTTGCCTAAGGCATACTCTTAAACAACACCAAGGACAGCTTGAATTCCTTTACAAGGCGTGCGTGTCAGGTCTGTAAATGACAGTTTGTTCCAACCACTTTCCCATAGTGTTGTTGCCTTTTTGGTAAGGCAACGGGGGGGGGGGGATGTTATGTGAGGTTCTTACACCCTAATTGGCATTCCATCAGTACACCTTAGACAAACCACACTATGCATATGTTATATTAACCTATAGGGCATAGACACGTGCAGTACAAGTGTAAGTGTCAGGGTACATTATGATTTATACTACTATATTTTCTCTGTGTATGGAAACTGCACATAGTAAGCCATAACACCTGTGTCTTTTTAATCCTCTGATATAGTATTATGTAGTCGGCACTGTCATCTTTTGGATTTATGTATAATTGCACCACATCCTGTGTTTTCTATGTACCATTTATGCCTTCATTATTCTACGATGTAGCTGACTTAGCACATATTGTATATGACTAGATAACACTGTGGAGCCACCTAACGTTTGGCCAATAGGGCTTACTTTATGTATCTAGCACTATTTCGTATGAATGGTTACCATATTAATTATCACAGTATATTATGTAATGTGTTGCTTATTCTCCCTGCAGACCTTCTACACTCCTTGTGGTATTGGGGAATGCTAGGCTTGGCTCCCAGTGTCTTATGGTAAGAACTGCTTAGGGCAACTGTTTTATTTTTATTTATTTATTTATTAATTATTGGGAAACAACCTTTGAGCAGAAGCTCTTTTACAAAGGTTCCACATCAGAGAATAAAAACAAATAGCTGAAAATACATAATATACAGCAAATGGAAATAAAAAAAACAAACAAGTCACTAAGGTGAAACAATAACAATTAGCATAGTCAGGTAGATTAAGGTAACATTGATCCTAGGCAGTGAGGAGTGTATCGGGTTTAAGGAAGAACCATGAGCAGGTGGGAGGAGATGGGTAGTGGGGAGGAGAAAGGTTAGCAGTCAGGAAGAACAAAAGCGGGAGGTGGCCAAGGTGATGGGTGGTCACAAGGAGTTTGGTTGGAAAGGAGGGAGATGGGGTGGTGGTCTGCATAGACAGGGAAGGAGGTGAGGGGGACTGTGGGGTGTTCAGGGGAAGGAGAGGTTGAGGGGTGGATGATATAGGCAGCTTAGAGTGACAGTTGAGGGATGAATGATATAGGCAAGTGCCAGAACAGCTTTTTGGAGGGTTTGTGGGGCAAGAACCATTTTAGATGCCCCTAGGGCAGTCACAAGTGTTCCTGCCCTGCGGGGTTCCACAGGGTTCGGTGCTGCCTCCGATGTTATTCACAGTGTATATGCTTCCATTAGGGCACATTATAAGATGGTATGGGCTGAGTTTTCATTGCTATGCTGATGACTGTCAGCTCTACATGTCTTTTGGGCCTGAACAGGAGTCTGATTCAATCACGGTGTTTAATAACTGCCTGCTGGAGATACAGAACTGGATGAGTACCAGCTGGCTTCTGTTGAACTTGAGTAAAACAGAGGCATTGGTGGTGGACCCTGGTTTTAGGATGACAGAGGCTTGGGAAACCCTCAGGCTTATACCTTGGGGAGACCCCGCTTACGGCCTTGGGCCAGGTGCATAACCTGGGCGTGGTATTTGATGAGGGCCTGACCCCGAGGGCACAGGTGTCGGCTGTAGTCAAATCTTCTTTTTCCATCAAAGGAATACAGCCCAGGTGAAGCACCTGGTCCTGCCTGAAGATCTTCCTACTTTGGTGCATGCCTTTTTTCACCAGTCGTTTTGATTACTGCAATGCCCTCTATTTAGGGCTACCATGGGTGGACATCTGCCACTTGCAGCTAGTGCAGAACACAATGGCCAGGTTGTTGACTGGAATCTCTAAATCCAGTCATATAGCACCTGTGCTGCATGAACTGCACTGGCTGCCTGTACAGTGGCGGATCACCTTCAAGGTCGCATTGCTGACCTATAAGGCCCTACACGAGTCAGGACCTCACTAACAGAAAGAACTCCTGTTTTCCTACTGCCCCTTCTGCTCACTTTGATCCTCTGGTGAGGGATTGCTAGAAATTTCCAGGGTATCCCTGAAAACATCTGGAGGAAGATCTTTTGCCTTTATGGCACCTACCCTGTGGAATGCTCTACCTCGCCAGATATGAGATAGCCTGACCGTGGAAGGATTTAAAAAATCCTTAAAAATTTATTTGTTTAATTTAAGGCCACACCTTGAGTACTGTGTGCCGTTTTGGAGGCCACACTTAAAGAGGGACATTAAACTCCTGGAGAGGGTCCAGAGGAGGGCAACCAAAATGATTTGTGGCTTGGGGGACAGGACCTATGAGGAGAGGCTTGAAGAGCTAAATATGTACACATTGGAAGATAGATGTCTTAGGCACATGAAGAGGGTAAATAGGGGAGGAACTGTCAGGGTGCTTCAAGGAAGGAGGAGGGGGCCACTAGAGGGCATGGGTGGAAGCTGGAGGGGGGAAGATTCAGGGGAGAAAGGAGGAGGTGCTACTTCACTGAGAGGGTGGTGGAGCCATGGAATGCACTGCCTAGGGGGCTGGTGGAGGTAGAGATGGTGGAGGGGTTCAAGAGGGGCTGGGACAGGTACAGGGGAAGGGTTTTGGAAGCAAAATCCAATGCAGCAAGAATATCCGGAACTGGGAAGGGAGAAGCCAGAGAAAGCCAGGGGGGCAGCAAGGTCAGCCCCCAGGGTGGGGGCTGACCAATCGAGCAGACTCGAAAGACCGTTAGGCCTATTCTGCTGGCATTTTAGTATGTTAGTATGTTAACCAGGCATTTTCAAGGTTTTCAGGGTTATTGAGTGGTTGTCATTGCCTTGTTATCAGTTTTATTGATTTTAAATATTGTTATTGTAATGGTGTCCTGAGCTCAGGAAGGGCGCCTTATATAAATAAATTTTACTTACTTACTTACTGGAGTGGAGGTGTTTTTTTAAGTTTAGACTTAAAGGCTAGCAAGCTTGTAGTTCTTTGTGATATTTCACTGTGATTTCCTTTTGGTGTAATAAACTAGAATTATTACTGTTATGCAATGTGTCTGTGACTCATTTGCACCTCTGTTACTGCAAAGAATCTGATCAGGGCTAGTTACCCTAACATTGTTAAGTGTGATGCATGACAGCACTCTGCCTGGGAGCTGCCATATCTATCTCTAACCCCCCACTGCAACATAGTCCTGATGGCCTTGACCCTAAATGTCTCCTTCTCCTGGCACCTGCCATTGCTCTGCCCATTACTTTACTTCTAAATCTTTCCTTCTATTTTGCTACTGTTCCTGATGTTTAGAAACAGGCTATTGTCATACCTATAAACAAAGGTAGTGATCCCTGTTTCTCCTGGTAACTTCTGTCCAATATTTCTTCTTCCTACCATGGCTAAGTTACAGGAAAATTTTGTTATTATCTCAGCAGACTTCCTTTCTTGATAACTCCTCCTTTTTCACTCCCTTCCAGTCTGGTTTTAGGGAAGGAGCTATCTATTCTGTGACATTTGACCTTGAAATACCTTTCTTTTGGTGGTACTCTGTTGTCTTTATATGGCTGTATGTTGATAGTTAAAAGCAGTTTAGACCAATGGGATTTTTAACAACCTTTTATCTGTTTTTTTAATGTATGATCTGGACTTTAAGAAAGTGTATTCTTCCAAACCAACTGTCATTGCTTTCTGATGAAGGATTCTGTGTGGTACCTTATCAAACAGCTGCTTATTGTACTTTTCAAATTCTGTGTCATTTTCAAAGCTAGCACCACCACTATAACCTGGTGCTGCCTTCTTTTTTCTTTGTGTTTCCTACATGGCTTGCAACACAGGTTTCCCATGAAGGGTGTAAAAGGCAGTTGTTTCAGGCCTAGAGTTCATTTTTGTGGTGCTACTAGAACTCTGACTAGTGCAATCTCGGCTCTTCAGCTAAAATTTTTTATTTCTTGTGACGTGGTTATAGTTTGCAGTGAGTTGGGTGCCAGTAGTTCTCCCAAGTTTTCTTTAGCCGCTATAGTATGGCTGAAACAAATGACACTGGAGGGGGTCCGAACGAAAATCTGAAGACTATAAGGAGCTTTTGTGAAATGCTGTTTGAATCCAGAGACGGCATCAACCCTATTTTGGCCACCATCGGTACTACTAATGCTCAGCAGGATGTCCCTGAGGTAAAACACATATTTAGAAAATTAGAGAGACTTATGATGCGAGGACGCTGTATGTATTGGCATAAGGTGACCCTCAAGGCATACTTGGATATTAAGCACATTCCATGGGTCTACGAATCACAAATAAGCCAGCTTTTGGTACTGAAGACCCAGAATTTATGGTGCTATGGTGGGCAAACATGGATGAAGCATCCATAAAAAATATTAACCTAATTTTGCAAAGAGCTGGTCCTATATGTGAACAACTTACTAGAGAGATTGCAGCTGTTGAAGCACAATTAAAACAGCAGGTGACTAATGAAGAATTTGTAAAGTACAATAAGCAGCTGTTTGATAAGGTAACAAGATATGACATCCAGTTACAGAAGGCAAAAAAAAAAAGTTTGTACGTGATGAGAATAACTATGAATTTAATAGAGTGCATGACGGGTCTACAAATAGAATTGAACCTGGAAAAGAAACATATATTTTAAAACCTGGCAATGTGGAAAACAACTCTGCTAATGCTAATGAAGACAGGACTGTATTAGACTACACAACAGGTCCCTCAGACACAGATGATGCAGACCTTTTTAGAAATGGAGGAAGAGGAGGATTTTTCCTTCCCGCCCCCGGAGGAGCCAGTGGAAAACCTGGTTTCAACAGCCTTACACACAACAGCCACACAAAGCACCTGCTTTCTTTTTTAGCAACTCTGTTGGTCCAATAAAAGGTATCAAATCATCTATTTGTGTGAGTCTGGTTTTAGGAAATCCCACTCCATTTCCACCTCCCTTCCTCGGCTCTTTGACACTTCTGTAAGTTGGTTATGTTCTTACATGGAAGGCAGGTCTCAAGCTGTCTGGATAGGAAAATCCATTTCATCTTCTCTTCTCATTAGCTCAGGTGTCCCTCAAGGATCTGTCCTGGGTCCTGTTTTCTTTTCCATGTACCTTAATGACCTACCTTTTGTCTATTCATCTATGTCCATCCATATGAATGCTGATGACACAGTTCTTTTTGCATCTGGCTCCTCCCCCTGTGACCTTACCTCCTGGTTACATTTGAAGTTTGACAATATTCAGTGCTGGTTCAAGTCTAACCAGTTGTCCCTTAATGCCAGAAAAACAGTCTCAATACTTTTGGCACCCATCAGAGGCTTGCCAAACTTACTTCTCTCCCACTATTTAATACCCTTGATCTTGATGGTGCAAAGACTGAAGATGCTTCCTCCTTCAAGCACCTCAGGGTCTGCGTTCACCTGCATCTTGATTTCTCAGTGCATATCGATGCAATTCATCGTAAGCTTCACGCTTAGCTAGGTGCTTTGTAAAGGAATATAGCAAGTATTCTACTCCAGGCCCACCAAGAAACTGTATTAAAAATTATCCTTCCAATCTTTGACTATGGTGACTTAGTCTACAGTAAATCAGTAATGCCCTTAAATCCTCCTTTGCCAGACTGGACCCACTTTTTCATTCTTGCTGTCATTTAGCTTTAGATTGCCCGCCTCATACTCACCACTGTTCTCTTTTCTCAGCCTTTTCTCTCCCCTTCCCCTTTGATGCTAGGTGCCTTTTCCATTGTGTCTCTTTTTCATCCAAGTTCTGGTTTGGCACCCTTCCTTCATATCTCAGATCCCTCCTATCCCCTCCTCCTTCTTCCTTCTACCCTCTCTGTAACACTACTTCCCATTCTCTCTCTCTTCCTCCTAGAAAATCTACTGTTGGTCAATCTGCTTTTTCATATTGCTTTACTAAATGTTGGTCCTCTCTTCCTCTTTCTATTCATTCTGCCTCTTCTCCTTCCTCCCTAAAGTCTCTTCTTTAGGACTTTTGTTATTCTTCCTGTAACTGTCCATGACCCTTCCCTCTTTTAGTCCCTAATTCCGTGTTACTGGCACTCTTACTCCCCTTCTCTAGTTTTGCCCTGTTCGTGCTGTTTCACTACTTTTTCCCTTCTTTACAGGTTCCATGTCATTACAGTGAGAATTATAGGGTGAGTGAATTTTGAGTGAATGTATTTGAGCGCTGTCAATTAACGCAACCGCAACTCCCGGTGAGTGCACAGTACAGTGAATGCAATAGGGGCTAAAGGTACATGTCAACTAGAAAGTCCCCATTCAGACATGTACATGGAGATTGTAAGCAATGCCATGTAAGTACTACATTCTGGTACATGTTGAGTACTCACGGACCACCTGCAGCATCCTCACTGTTAGATCTCGATACCTGCTCCGACTACTCCCATCCACGGAGCCCGAGATGACTTGCCCCATCCAAAAATTGGACATCCTCTCCTCACCCTCCCTTATGCAGTGCTCCCATGTGACACAGGGGGACTACATCCCCCTACACTCCCCATGGGGGGGCTGTGCCTCCGGAACTCCCCTATGTTTTAGATTCAAACTCCACGTCGCTCCTTGATAGTGAAGGCACAAAGAAAAAAGTTACCAATGGTTAAACATAAAGCTAGACAAATTTGGCTGCCTTCCCCCACCATGGATGTTTTAAATGTGGGAAATGCACCTTTTGCAGATATGTGGAGCAAAGCAAAACATTTAGGAATCCAAGCACCGAACAAGATTTGACAGTTAATGATTTTATAGCTTGCAACACAGAAGGTGTAGCGTATATACTGTACTATTATGTGGGCAGAACGACAAGACAATTTAGAATTAGAATCAGTGAACATGTTTGAGCCTTGCAGAATGACAATGAGAGTTATGCAGTTGTGATGCATGTTAACCAAAATAAACATGCAGACCATAACATAATGTTTATGGGCATTGAAAAGGTTTCCATGGGACTGAGGGGAGGAGATACTGAAAAAAGAATTGACCAAAGGGAAAGCTTTTGGATATATACTCTGAAGGCTAGAAGTGATAAAGGGTTAAATGAAACAATTGATTCATCTGCATTTTTAAATAAATTGTGACTGCAGATAATCACACAGTGGTTTCCTATGCGTTAATAACATTAACTACTGACTATATACATCTGGGCTGCTATAACAAGTTGTACCTTGATGGTTGTCTCTGGCTATTTGAATAACTAAGTTCATGTGCCTGGTGATTATGATCCCACGTTGTCTCAGTCTTAATCATGATTATGTTAATTTATTGTTAAGACTTGAATGAGATGATCTAATGAATTTGTGACACGCACTTTATCTTGAGTCTAGATTCATGTATTTGATTAAATGAACTTTTTAACATGGTTAATTGGGCACACTATATAAGGTATGATTTTGAAAGTGTTGTTTCACTCCGATGAAGCAAGCGGCAACCTTGCAAAATGCTAGTTCTATCCTTATGGTGTTGTTAGTGGTCATACCACTACTGGAAGCTGTGAGAAATATTTTTGCATGTATTTTAACAATAACATTTTTTTTTTTATAAATAAAACCTTTGCCTGGAATTTATGCATGTGATGGGTGCTCATTGCTGTTCTTTTTTATGTAATTTTCAAAGCTAGCACCACCACTATGTCCTGGTGCTGCCTTCTTTCTTTATGTTTCCTATATGGTTTGCAGCGCAGGTTTCCCACGAAGGGAGTAAAAGGCAGTTTTTCAGGCTTAGAGTTCGTTTTTGAGATGCTACATGAACTTTGACTAGTGCAATCTTGGCTCTCCAGTTGAAATTTTTTTTTCTTGCAACATGGTTATAGTTTGCCGAACAGTGTATCGGGCATCGGTAGTTCCCCTGAGTTTCCATTAGCCACTATAGTATGGCTGAAATGAATGAAACTGGAGGGGGTCCGAATGAAAACCTGAAGACCATAAGGAGTTTTTGTGGACCGCTATTCGAATCCAGAGATGGCATGAACCCTATTTTGGCCACCGTTGGTACTACTAATGCTCAACAGGACGTCCCTGAGGTAAAACATATATTTAGAAAATTAGAGAGACTGGGGATGTGAGGATGCCATATGTATTGCATAAGGTGACCCTCAAGGCATACCTGGAAGTTAAGCGCATTCCACGGGGTCTACGAATCACAAATAAGCCAACTTTTGGTACTGAAGACCCAGAATTTATGGTGCTATGGTGGGCAAACATAGATGTAGCATCCATAACAAATATTAAATTAATTTTGCAAAGAGCTGGTCCTGTAAGTGAACAACTTACTAGAGAGATTGCAGATGCTGAAGCACAATTTAAAGAGCATGCTACTAATAAAGAATTTTAAAAGTACGCTAAGCAGCTGTTTGAAAAGGTAACTAACAAGATATGACATCTAGTTACAGAACGCAAAAAGAAAAAAGGTTGTACGTGATGAGAATAACTATAAATTTAATAGAGTGCATGACTGGTCTACAGATAGAACTGAACCTGGAAAAGAAACATCTATTTTAAAATCTGGCAACGTGGAAAACAACTCTGCTAATGTTAATAAAGTCAGGACTGTATTAGACTACACAACAGGTCCCTCAGACACAGATGATTCAGATCATTTTTTAGAAATGGAGGAAGATGAGGACTTTGCCTCCCTCACCCCCGCCCCCACGGAGGAGCCAGTGGAAAAGCAGGTTTCAGCAGCCTTACACACAACAGCCACACAGGGCAGAAAAGGTCCGGGTGGGGGCTAGCATGGAAAAAACAACAGGCAAAGGTACTGATGGAAAAATCCACATGTATTCAAACACAGTCTCCCCAAAGTCAAAATCTGGACTTGCCTCCTGTGATTAATTTGTCTAGCCATGTACTGACTGAACATGAAACTTCTTTATTAAGTAAAGGTTTGTCACTTGTGCCTACTGCCCTTTTAAACTACTTCAGTACTGTTACTGACTTCCATAAATATGCAAGGAATCTCACCTTTCAGTGTTTGTACCCACAAAATGATATTGCAAGTGAGGGACATGTGGACACGAATGTGGGAGGGTGGGTACTTTATTTTGAGTACACTCAGAGTATTGCCCAGTGTACAACTCAGTGGCTCAGTGGTAGCCATGTTTATTAAGAAATGTGAGATGGACTTGGAAGAACTTAAAACAAAAAATACTGATGTGTACTCCAATTGTATATCAGAAGAAAAGCGGGCATTAAAACATTTAACCAAAAATCACCAAATAGTAATAAAAGCGACTGATAAAGGGGGTGCCGTTGTAGTGCTGAATAGAGGCTATTATGAGAATGAAATCTTAAAACAACTGGGTGACACATCATTCTATGAGAAACTGAGTGGTAACCATACTGAATAATATAAAGGTGAAATTGATGACATTTTGAATGTTGGCTTCCTGAGGGGGTATTTACCAGATTACACTTATAAAGCTCTAACAGTGGGAAATCCAGTGGTGCCGGTGATTTACATATTACCAAAAGTACATAAGAACTCAACATCCTCCCCAGGTAGAGCCATCATGTCCAGCAAAGGTTGAGTAATGGAGCCCCTTTCTATGTTTCTAGATAGCTTTCTACAGCCATTTGTAAAAACTGTTCACTCATACATCAAAGACTCTGTGGAGGTAATAAACCTAACTGAAGACTTAGATTATCAGCAGGGGTGTTTTTTTGCTACATTAGATATATACTAACTTTATACAGTTATCCCCCATTCGGAGGGTCTAGCAGCCCTGGAGTACTTTTTAAATCAATGAACTGAGGAAGAAATGGTGGAGATGCCCACATGGTACCTGCTAGAACTGGCAAGGATAATACTAAGCAAAAATATGTTTTTGTTCCAACAGACATTCTATAGACAAATCAGGGGAACAGCAATGGGGGCCACTATGACTCCTAGCTATGCTGACCTATTTGTGGCCAGATGGGAGCAGGTTCTCTATAGTGCCTCCACAAATCTGATTTTTCATCTTTTGGACTTGTGACATAGATTATGTGCTTATAATATGGAAGGGCACTCCTGCACAGTTTAAGGAGTTCATATTATGGCTCAAAAGCACATGTAGCTGCCTTATATTTAGGTCCACCATTGACCATGAAGAGAGTACATTTTTGGATTTGAAAATATACAGAAACAGGGAGGAGGAGCTATGTGCAACTCTGTTCCAGAAAGAGACAGACTGAAATAGCCTATTATAGTGTATGGTAGAATGCTGTTGAGCATGGAAATCCAAGCTCCCAACAGCGTTGTTGTGCTGCACTAGCTACATCACCGTAACTGTTGTGCTGTACTAGCTACATTGCTAGTGCAGCATAACACCTAGAAGGTGTGTGCGCATGTGTGGAAGCTGAGTGCACATGCACGATCGGGAGACTGGCGAAGTGTAAAGAATGGCCACGGCAGTGAAACAGGCTGAAAGGAACCGAAAACCACAGAAGAAACTCAAAAAAAGTAAGGGCAGTGTTTTTATGAATGACCATACACTATAAAAGACTATGTATGATCACTCATACATAACAAGGGTATTTTTCTATTCTCGAGGTTTCCATGGTAACGAGACCTCTTGAGCTGTGCTCCTGAGGTCTCCAGTTACCATGGAAACCTCTCGAGTGAAAAATACCTTTGTTGTGTATGAGCGATCATACACAATCCTCTATATTATTTAATAGTTGTCATCTCAGACATAGTGGCCGAGATATTCAAAGGAGTTGCACTTGGCGCAACTGAGTTGCACCAACACAACCCCAGAAATGCATCCCAGAGCAACATTGAAAAGGGGGAATTGCACAGAGCAATTCCCATTGCATCTGGGTGCAAAGATAATGTAAGCAGCACATCTCCAGGGGGCATGCTCATGCATATGTGGCACATCCCGATATCCAACCTGGGATATGCGACGCATCTGCCGGCACAATCCAGAGATGTGCCGCATACCTAAAATGGTTCAACTGTTAGCCACCCACAGGTGGGCCGCTGTTGTGCAGGGTGCAGCACAGCAGCCACCGCCCGTGTGTGGCATCCCCCCAGCACTGTGCACAAGCACCCACAATAGTCCCTGGTGGTCCAGTGTTTCCACTTACCCTCCCGTAGCCATCGCTGGTTGGTTATGGGATAGAGAGTTGGCAGAGCAGATTAGAAGGGTCTGTAGGGAAGGGGAACACAGTAGTGGTGGGGGACTTCAACCTCCCTGGGGTGGACTGGAGCACCCCAACCACCATGAGTGCAAAGGAGCAGGTATTACTAGAGGCATTTCAGGACAGCTTCCTGGTGCAGTTGGTCCGCAAGCCAACTAGGGTTGGAAGGACTCTGGACCTGGTACTAACAAACAAGGAGGCTGTAAGGGACCTGGGATTGGAGGACCCTCTGGCTGGGAGTGACCATCACTTGGTGTGGTTTACACTCAATATGGGCAGAGAAAAAGGAGGTACAGGTACCAGGGTGATAGATTTTAAGGGGTCTGACTTTCAAAGGATGGGGGAAATTTTGGTTGGGCATCTGGAGGGAATTCAAGCATGCATGGATGCTAACCAAAAATGGGATATTATTAAAAAGGGACTAGCTGAGGCTGCTGGGACTTGTTCCAGTAAAGGAACAAAAAAGATAGGGCAAAGAAGTCAAGTTGGCTGACTCAGGAGGTCATGGAAGGGGTGAGGGCCAAGCGAAAAGCATTCCAGAGATTCAAGAAATTGGGAAGGCAAGGGGACAAGGATATGTACACAAAGAAGTCCAGGGAGGTTACCAGGCTAGTCAGGGTGGCCAAGGCATCCAGGGAGTTGAGACTGACACAGGGAATTAAGGATGGGGAAAAGGACTTCTTCAGATACATTGGTGAGAGAAGGAGAAACAAAGACCAGATTGTGAGGATTAAGAAGGATGGTGGGTGGGTGGAGAGGGGGGGGGCAGGCAGAGGCACTGAATTATTACTTCTGCTCTGTGTTCACAGATGAAAAGGGGGACAGATACTTCATGGGAGAGGTGGAGTGGGCATGGGGGTAGGGGGTGACTGATATCAGGATTACAGAGGACAGGATTCTGGAAGGACTAAGGGTGCTGAAGGTGGATAAAGTGCCGGGATCAGACAGCATTCACCCTAGGGTGCTTTGGAAGTTAGCGGAGATCCTGGCATGACCACTGGTGGATCTGTTCAGTGCATCACTGGACACAGAATGCATGATACAAGACTGGAGGATGGCCCATGTGGTGGTCATTCATAAAAGTGGCCCAAAGGATGAACCATGCAACTACAGACCAGTCGGCCTCACTTCAATCATGGGGAAGCTCATAGAGACAATCCTAAAAGACAGGCTGGTGACCTTTTTGGAAGACAATGGTCTCCAAGACGGTCGTCAACATGGATTTGTCTTGGGCAGATCCTGCCAGATGAACCTAGTTGGGTTCTATGACTGGGTGACAAGGGAGCTGGACAAGGGCCATGCAGTGGATATCCTGTATTTGGACTTCAGCAAGGCTTTTGATTCTGTGCTGCATGGGAGGCTGAGGGGAAAGTTGGACTACATAGGGGTAGGAACAAAAATGGTCAGTTGGATCACCAACTGGCTGAGGGGTAGGCAGCAAAGGGTAGTGGTGGTGGGGGAACTCTCATCACTGAGGGACGTTGTGAGCAGGGTGCCACAGGGTTCGGTACTGGGACCAGTGCTGTTTGGGATATTCATAGCTGATATCTCACACGGGGTCTGGAGTAAGATCAGTGTGTTCGCAGATTATACAAAGATGGGAGCGACTGTAGATGACATGGAGGGGTGGAGAGGACTGCATGAGGATCTGATCAAACTACAGGAGTGGTCGGAAACATTGCAGATGGGGTTCAATAACAGGAAGTGCAAGGTTCTGCACTTCGGAGCTAGGAACCAGGGGAGGAAATATCAGCTGGGAGGGGTAGAGTTGGAATACACCCATGGAGGAAAATTATCTAGGGGTGCTTATTACGGGGAATATGAACCACTCAGCTCAGTGCAGGAAGGTGGCTGCAAAGGCAAACAAGATGCTGGGGTGCATATCAAGGGGATTCTCCTCCAGGAACAGGGAGGTGAACCTTCCCTTGTACAGGTCACCGGTCAGGCCACACCTGAAATACTGCATACAGTACTGGCATCCGCTCCTGAAGAAGGACATCAGATTGTTGGAGGGGGTGCTGCATAGGGCAACAAAGATGATCCAGGGAATGGAGGGACAATCCGATGTGGAGAGGATGGGAGAGCTGAACATGTATTCCCTGGAGGAGAGGAGGGATGGGGGGATATGGTTGAAACCTTTACATACTTAAAGGGAATAAACAAGACTAATACAGAAGATTTTTTCCATATCAAAAGGGGGAGGGATACAAAAGGGCATCGGCTGAGATTGGAGGGGGGAAGATTCAGGAGGGAAATCAGGAGACACTTTTTTACGGAAAGGGTGGTAGACAAGTAGAATACTCTGCCCGAGGAAGTGGTATCCTGTATAACGGTGGGTGGATTTAAGAATGGGTGGGACAGAGTGAGGGGGTGTTGTTGTGAGGAGGAGAGGGGAAGGTGGGGCAGCTGCAAGTTGAGGGGCTAGCCGCACAAATGAGCAGACTCGCTAGACTGTGAGGCCTGTTTCCGCTGGCATTTCATTTGTCTGTATAGAGACAAATATGTCTGTTGCCAGGCTGAAATCTTATTCTGCATGTCCAACACAATATTATCACATAGAAAAGTTTCTAATTAGCAAAAGGAAAAAGAAAAATACTTTAGAAATAAAAAGCTACAACTGACTAGACTACTTAGAATTTGTATAATTTTCCCGTCTGCCTGTTTTGGTTCCACTGGCTGTTTAATCTATAAAAGCAGGTCCTCTGCTCAGTGTAGTTGATAAGGGTGAGTAATTTGGAAACTGATGACTTGGGTTCAGTTTTGAGTTGGACCCCTTTTCTTCAGTTCAGCTACGCTACTTCAGCCACAGACAATTTGTGTCCTTGGCATTGGGGTTTAACAGGCTACAAATAGGTGTAAGTGGCATCCTTTAAACACCCCCACCCTCCCCAGTAATCCCAACCTCTCTCATACTCTTCTAGTTCTCCAGTCAGATTTAAAAGAATAAAAACTGATTACACACATGTTACTGTACAATGCCAGGAGGTGGAGTTTTTTTTTAAAAGCCAAATGTTTGGGGAGGGAGGAGGAGGGTGTCAAAGGACCAATGCTGGTGAAGTAGTGGTCATAGGACTAGTCTAGCCATCTGGGAAGTGCAAAAACATTTCTTTTAATGATCTGACTGAAGGTCAAAGTGATCCCAAAGTGGCCCAAATGTTTGATTGGGTTGAATCAAAAATATAAGTGCTTAATTTTGGCACATTAAAAAATTAAAAAAATACTAATTCAGCATCAGCTCATACTTTGTTAGCAAACACAGATAGAAATGACTTTTTTTTGCTTTTAAATGTAAGATCAACTTTGATATTTGCTATTTGTAAGCTCACACATGTGCGTTGAACTGCTTGCGATGAATGACTTTTGAGGGGTGTGACACTGTCCGTCCAATGCAGAGTGCTCTGCAAGGGGCTCAACAGTATCACACCAATCATCAGCCAGGCTGATCGTGATGCTGTTTTGCCTGAAGTGGTCTGCATTTGAAAAGACAAAGCTGCACCAATCATGTGGCAGCTTTTTCCTTTCATCTGCAGGTCACCGCCCAGCAAACAGCTGTTTGAGTCCCGGTCAGCCTGGCTGACGTCTCTACCCCCCCCTCGCCACCCAACCGATCCCTTCCCTCTCCAGCTTCTTGCACCCCTGGCTGACACCTCAAGCCCTGTAGGGCATAAATACATTTACAAAAGTGTCACAGGAGTGGCAATTTTGGAAAGTGGGAGGAGACGCTTTCCTCCCCTTCCTCCTGCACTGCACCTCCTCCCCACGCTGACTCCTTTTGCTCCTCTTCTCCCACCTGTGTGGAGTAGGTCACAGTCTAAGCCCTGTATGGACTGGGAGTTTACAGTGCCCAAAGGCACTTTCACTTAATCCCTGGGTTGACATTGATCCCACCCACTGCTGACACCGGGTGCTCAATCCCCATGTCAGCATGTGTTCCCCCCCATTAATGTGGAACACTGGGAATGCACCCCAGTGTGCCAAAAAATTACCTCTTTGATGTTTCTGACACTGGGATGCCCACTCCCAGTGTTGGATGCGCTGCCCCCACACACCCCTATGTTCTCATTTGACCTCGGGGTACCCAATCCCCGGGTCAGCATTGATCTCCCCCAGTACTCTGGCACACTGGGAGCCCACCCCAGTGTGCCAAAATCCAGTTTATTAATATTTCACCTGTAAAAAAGGAAACAGTCCCACAAGATCTTTTTTTTAAACCTGAAAAAAAAAAGAAAATGGTCCCTCGTTGTTCCCGTTGGCCCCTTCCCCCAACCCACTCCCCCACGCATGCCACCTCCCCCACCTACCCTCACCCATACTTACCTCTGGAGGTCAGGAGCAGCGACCTTCTGTGGACCGGGAACACATCTACACTCTTCAAAGACCAATCGGGAACTGAAGAAATTACGGTAAGCCATATAATGGCAGTCAATGGGGGGATTTAAACTTAGGTTGATATCTGAGCCAATTTTTGGAGTTTTGGTCCTAAATTTTCAACATTGGGTTCTTGGGACCCCACCTCGTGAAAACTATAATTTCGTTTCTTGGTCCTGAAAGGTGATTTAGAGGTCGTTGCATGGAATCACCTTTCGGACCAATTAATGAAATCACAGTGCCATTGCCCAAGGTGGGAACCCAAAAAGGCCTTGTTGCAAATTTGTTGAAAAATCTCCAAAAAATAACTGCGTTATGAGTGTCTGTTGTGCAGTTTCTATGCATGCTCGTAACTTCATCAATTTTTAATATTTTCACTCCAAATTTCCAACATTGCCATTTTTTTACACCTCCTTATGAATAGTACAGCTGTCATTTTTTGCATCCTTCTCGAATTGTGTTTTTGCACCTGTAGTGCAGAATGGGATGATCGCTATGGGAAATCAACTTTTGGGACAGATTAACGAAATCCCAGTGCCACTGTTCATGAGGGGAGGCCCCAAAAAGGCCATGTTGAAAATTTGGTGAAAACATTCCAAAAAATGACTGCGTTACAAGCGTGTGTTGCACAGTTTCTACACACTCCCATAACTTTGCTACTTTTTCATATTTTCACTCCAGAATTTCAGCATTGACATTTCTTCACACCTCCGCATGAACAGTACAGCTGTTATTTTTCGCATCTTGCCCAGAAAGTGTTTTCACACCTGTGGCGTCGAATGGCACACTCGCTGTGTGAAATCGCCTTTTGGGATTGAGTAACAAAATGATACTGCTGCTGTTCATGAGGTGGGGTCCCAAAAAGCCCATGTTGAAAATTTGGAGCAAAAATACCAAGAAACGCCTGGGGCATTAGGGTTTCCAGCTGTAACGCCTATCCTGTACAGACTGACAGGCATCAGGGTTGTGACTTGGGCTCGTCAGCCATAATGCACACCCCATTCCACCACAACCCCCACCCTGCAGTCACTGACAGGCATCAAGGTGTGCCTTGGGGTTTTCCGCCCTAACGTTCATGCCATTCTCCTATACTGCACCCTTCTCAGCTTATTTCTTTATGGAATGGTGTGAGCCTAAGGGCCGAAGACCTCAAGGCACACTGCAACATCTGTTGGTGTCTGCAGGGTAGGGTGAGGTGGAATGGCATGAGTGTTATGGCTGATGACCCAAAGGCACACCCCCAATGCCTGTCAGTCTCTGCAGGGTGGGGGTGGGGGTTGGCATTACTTCAATACTTCACTGCCATTCATATTATGCATCTCTCTAACTCCTGCACTGCCAATGCCAATACCAGCAAGCAAACATTCAGCATTGACAAATGCTTGTTAAATATTGTAATAATGTTGTACATCATTGGCTTGTGGAGCTGTGTCACCTAGGAAACCGGAAGTGAGATCCTGGGAGGAAAAGATCCCAGTCCAGATCGTGTTACCTAGCTACCTGGGTGGAATTTTCTGTGCAAAGCAAAGCCTGTCTGGCTTTTTCTGTTATGTGGGTGTTCAGATTTTATTTTGTTTCCTATCAAAATGGAAAGAGGTTTGTCCTGGTTGGCTCCCGATCTCACATGCCCACATAACCTCCCCCTCCTTGTTTTTTTCTCCTGGCTGCCTGCCCATAGACCCGTCTCCCAACAAAAACACAGCAGCTACACAAGCCTTCCCTCCTCATCTACAGCACATGACTTTGCTCGGTATGTCCCTGAGGTAGTTGTATATGTGGCCACTGATTGTAGCCAGCAGTGCTCTTGGTGGAAGCTGCGACTTGAAAGTTTAAAGCAGCTTCCATGGCAGTGTGTGGTCCTGGATTCTGACAGCAGTAACTAGCTGCAGAGTGGTATACAGAAAAAGCCACTGCTGTACACAAGGGTACCACCTCTAGAAACTGCAGGCTGGATTTGTGGGTGTGTGGGGGAGGCGGGTTGAGAGACTGTCTGCTTCCTTGACCACAGTGCCAGACAGCAGCGGTGGGGATCTGCATTAACAAAAAAAGAGCATACTAGAGACCAGGAATACCATAACTCTGTTGCAGCTAATGGTGAAATGCTGTGCAAGCTTATTTGAAACATGGTGAGGTTTCAAATAAACTTGCACAGCATTAATTGACTTGTATGCATGGTTAATGTTTTCCAGAAGGATATGCTACGTGTCTCAAATCATAATCTCTTGTGTTCTCCAATTTAGATCTCCACCACTGCTGTCTGGCACCATAGTCAAGAAAGCAGTTTATCTCTCAAAGCTGATACACAAATCCCCATCTCCAGTTTCCTATCCATGCCACTCCAGTGAAGAGGAGAGAGAGAGAGAGAGAGAGAGAGAGAAGAGAGAGAGAGAGAGACAACACTACTTGCAGCTCATTCTGTCAAGAAAGTTGCTTGTCTTTTCAAACCCACTGCTGACGGTGTTCTTATGAAATTGCCGCCACTCTGGTGAAGAGAATGTCCCGTTACACATTTAGCATTTCGGGCTAGTTAGCACTAAGACATCATCGAAACTAGTGAACAGTGCTGTGCTCACGTTAAACAGATGCTGCAAAACCACAACCAGATTTTGCTTGATGCCTTAGAAGGGAGAGTTAAATATGTAGGAGCAGATGTGACCCAGTGTGAGGAGGGAAGAGGGGTGAGTTGCGATTGACCAGACTGCTGGGAGGAGGATGGCATGGACATTTAATACCCTGGCCATAGAACTTCTATGCTGTGTACTGGGATTCAAAAACACCAGGCAGCTTGCCCCCCCCACTACGTCACTTCCTGTCTACAGGCTAACGCTCCAGACCAACAGTGCTTGCTAGAGCCGAGACAAATACTTGCAACTTGGGGGTTGACTTGTGTGCTAGAACTAAAATATCAACAAACAAAAAATTAATAACACTGAGAACGGAAGTAACTCAGTACTCCAGTAAGCTCAAAATGGTTAGAAGTGCTTGATACAGTAGCTCTTTAAGGTCTCACAGACAGTGAATGAATGAAGGTAATAGGATGGAAAAAATGCTCTTCAGGTTCATTTCTCTGTGCTCTAACCACTACACTGCACTGCCTCTCCCCTCGTGTAAGTAATAACCCAATCAGCACAGAACTGCTGAAGTGTGGAACTCCCTTGCCCCAATCTGTTTGTTTATTTCTTGTATGTTGTTAAACATTAATGAAGAAATAAAGCACTTTACTTTCGGTCATATGTAGTAATGGAGGCATAATTCCTTAAAATAATGTTTTTTCCAGCATATGTTATTCATTATTGTAATAATAATTAATTTACTGGAACCAAACCACGCTCACAAAAAAAAAGTTCTATTCTGGTGTTTGCGGTCCAGGCCACATTTGCAGTTGCTTTAATGTACAGTAGTGCCTTATAACACTATTTACTGTTATTAATTCTGGTACCAGCGGAAATCTCACCTGTCGTGGATTTTTGGAGTGGATCCATTTGGTTTCAAGGAAATTATTTTACATTCAGCTACATATCCTGAAACTGGTATTTCCGATTGTTGCTGTACTGGTCTGAAGGCTAATTCAGTGTGTAGCTGAGACTCTTCCCCAGGAGTCCTTGGCCAGGCAAACAGCTCCTTTGCTTCCTGGCAACCACGGCTGGGCAAGCGAGCCAGCCGGGCTCCATCTCCACCCCGCTGAAAGAGCTCCTGAACTGGGAGCCCTTGACCAGGCAAACAGCTGTTTTGCCTCCCAGCAACTGCAGCTGGGCAAGACAGCCGGCCACACTCCATCTCCACCCCACTGAAAGAGCTCCTGAACCAGGTAAGCCTGCCTGGAGAGCTGGGACCACCTAGCCATTAACTGTGTGTCTGGCTGACGGCCTCCCCCCAACCCCGCAAATTCTGGCCTTTTGTTTTAACTCTTCACCCACTGATTTACATCTTGGCCCGAACTCCCTAGGTGAGTCTAACCACCCTCCTTCTTGTCTCTTCCCCAGGAGCCCTTGGCCGGGAAAACGGCTCCATTGCCTCCCGGCAACCGCGGCTGGGAAAGCCAGCCGGTCACGCTCCAGCTCCACCCCGCATAAAGAGCTCCTGAACCAGGTAAGCCTGCCTGGAGAGCTGTGACCACATCCTTGGGACTCTGATTGGTTGGTGCACCTTTTTGCTCGTGCCTGATTGGTTGCTGCCGTACAGCCCCTCCTGGGATTGAACACAGCATGCCAAGCCAAAAACCTACGGCTTTTAACGCTTTCTACGGCTTTTTTAAAATCTTCTCTGGGGAGTGCTCTGAGCCCTATATTGTGTATTTTGGAAATGTTAGCTGCATTTTGGGAGGGAATTTGTTAGAAATTTTTTAGTTTGTTGCAAGCTGAACTTAGAGTGGGAAATGTAAATGTTTGAACCTGATTGTGTAACTTCTCTGCTGCTCGAATTTGAATTCCCCTACTGCTAATCCTCTCTGACCTCCTCTAGCTCACCACCTCCTTCCCCTACCCTTGACTCCTATTTTGTCTTTTCCACCTTCCCTTGGTGGTGGCTCCTGGCCCACCTAGCCATTAACTCCGTGTCAGGCTGACCGCACCCACCCCTGCAAATTCCGGCCTTTTGTTTTAATTCTCCGACCACCGATTTAGACCTTGGCCAGAACTCCCAAGATGAATCTAACCTCCTTCCTTCTTGTCTCTTTCCCAGGATCCCTTGGCTGGGCAAACAGCTCCTTTGCCTCCCGGTGACCACGGCTGGGCAAGCCAGACGGTCATGCTCCAGCTCCACCCCGCTTAAAGAACTCCTGAACCGTGTAAGCCTGCCTGGAGAGCCGAGACCACATCTTGGGACTCTGATTGGTTGGCACACCTTTTAGCTCGTGCCCAATTGGTTGCTGCCATATAGCCCCTCCTGGAATTGGACACAGCACACCAAGCCAAAAACCTATGGCTTTTAGCGCCTTCTATGATTTTTAAAAAATCTTTACTGAGGATTGCTCTGAACCCTATATTGTGTCCTGCCCACCCTCTCCGACCATGGCAGGGTCAGACTGGCCCACCTGGATACCTGGAAATTTCCAGGTGGGCCCCCCTCAGTTAGGTGAGTGGTTACCTTCGGAACTCTGAAAACATTTGCATTTATCACCTTTTTTCTAATTAAATGGGGTATCTGGGACACTGTTGATAAATGTAAGATGCAAACACAGAGCTAGTGTATCAGATTGAAGTGGAATATTGATATAAGTGTGTCAATCTAGGCCCTCCTCTATTGATTTTCCAGGTGGGCCCTTGTATCCTCTTTTCATTTGGGCCCCTCTGTACCCCAGTCTGACCCTGGACGCCGGCCTCTAATAAATACGCTTAAGCTCCTCCCCTTCCATCTCCCATAGGCTACTCCTTCCCCTGACTCACAAGCAAATCACCAACTCTCAGACTGCCCTATTCCTCATATCAAGCATCTCCCTCTAAACTATAGCCAGTATGCTGTTCCACACTAAACTTACACTAATATTAACTCTGTCCCTCTGCTCATTGGTCCCCCTAGATACAGTGATTGAGCCACCTGTGTCTGAGTCCTTTACCTTCACAGTATCCACTCTGCCCCTGCAGCATAATATAAGGAGGACATCCCATGACCCCAACAAACCTGCTGCTCTTATACTACGCCCCCAGCACCACATACCCTCTCAGCCTCGCAAAATACCAATTGCTGACTTGCTAATTGGCCGTCTACATGACTGCACCTATCTCACCGTAAAAGGCGATGGGTCAAAGTTCAGTGGACCCACCAAGGTGACCTGGTCTTGCTTCCTAAGAAAGATCATCCTGTTAATGCTCCTACTTTCTGGAAATGTGCACCCCAACCTTGTCCCTACCCCCCCAAACAACTTCTTGAGCTTGGGCCATCTTAAAATTGTCTCCCTGAATATATGCAGCCTTCTCTCCAAGCTGCCACAATTCCAGGGTTGGGTGGCACAAACTAAACCGGCTGTTATCTCACTGACAGAAACCTGGCTATCACCTAAGATCCCTGATGAAACTGTTGCACTGGCCGGTTCTAACATGTTCTGGCAGGATCGAACGTCTATAATAATAATAATAATAAATTTTATTTCGCACAAGCGCCTTTCAGGCCATCAAGGCGCTTTACAAAAAGATAAAAGCTAACATGATAAAAGCAGTTAACATAAGAATAAAATAAATAACAAAATAATGGAGGATCCAAATTATTCGGTGCCACTAAAAGCATGGCACCATAACAAGGTTTCCAGCGCCTGGTTGAACTCTCCCACAGTTGTGCACTCCCGAAGCTGACGGCGTAGAGAATTCCAAAGGGTTGGGTCCACGTGCATAAATGCACGGGCCCCAGATTTCGAAGACACTTGGAATCTCCAGCAACCCCTCATTAGCTGAACGCAACTGTCACACTGGGCATTAAGGCACAAGGAGCTCTTTCAATTAGTCAGGCCAAGAGGGGGTGGCTGCCTGGTTTACCTCAGGTGCGACATCAAAGGGCAAATACTGCCCTGTAGCTTTAGTAACAAGGAGGCACAAGTCCTAACACTAAAACTCAACATCGGACAGCAAAACAAAGTACTAGTGCTTTCCATTGTGTACCTGCACCCTGGCCTACAATCAAACGGCTTCCAACAGTTCATCAGTTATCTTGAGCAAAATAAGCCAAACTGGGAATGAGTTATTTTAGGGGATTTCAGCATTAACTGGCAGTCTCAGGATGCCGCAGCAGCAAGAGACCAAATATCAGGCCTCTACCTAACCCAACTGGTTACTCAAGCCACCAGGCAAAATTATCACACAGGCACCTGTTCTCTCATCGACTGGCTACTCTCCTCCTATCCTGAACACATCACCAAGGCAACAGACTTACCTGACTCCATCAGTGATCATTCCCCAGTTCTATTCACTTGGACAAACAAGTTCACCAAGTGCAAGCCTAAGACCGTCAGGAGCCGATCCCTGAGAACTGGAGAACTGGGTACCTTCAGACATTACCTAAGGGAGGCTGACTGGTCCCCTCTGGACAGAGCCAAGGACGGAATCCAAGCCCTGGACTACTTCTCTACAGTCTTCACTAAAGCCTGCAACATCTTCACCCCCTACAAAACAAAGAAAGTCAGAGGTCTCAATAACCCCTGGCTATCAGGCCCTCTGCTTGAGTGCATGCACCTCTGAGACCACCTTTGGCATAGGGCCAAAGCAACAGGGAAGTTGATAGACATCCTAGCTTACAAGACAGCTAGGAATACCTGCATGAAACTCATTCCTATTACAAAAGCAGCATACTACAATGACCTACTAGGTAGGACTTGGGGTCATGGTAGGGAGTTTTGGGACTCAGTGAAAACGCTCATTGGATGAGCATCTAGGCACACCCGGACCTTATAATAACAACCTACAATAGTACCTTGCAAGACCCTAAGGATATTGCTAATGCTTTTAATTTAGTATTTATGGACCTAAGTAATGCACTGCCACCAGACTACCTGAATTCTACCTCACCCAGACCAACTCACAACCTGAACCCTGCCTCCCAGCCATTTAATACCCCACCTCCTTTCTATTCCAGGCAGATTTTCACAACAGAGGCCACCAAATTCATCAAACAGGTCCTCTATAAGACCAGGTTGGGAAGTGACCAGTTAGACAAGAAAATGGTCGCTCTTACCTTAAATGAAATAGCGGTGCCACTCACTAAGGTTTTCAACACATCCCTTAGATCGCAGAGCTTCCCTGACAGGTGGAAGGCAGCACTCATCACACCTATATTCAAATCTGGGAATAGAACTAACTTGGCCAACTTACGGCCTATCTCAATACTAACCCCCCTTTCCAAAGCCCTTGAAAGGGTGGTCTCTGAACAACTTACCGAGTGCCTTGTAAAGTGTAATCTTCTCTGCTTGCAACAACATGGCTTCTGGCAAAACCATTCCACCACCACCACCACCCTAGTCGAATACACCACCCTGCTCTATGGTGCCATGGACAACGGGATGGCAGTGGGGTCTATCTTTATAGACCTTATGAAGGCATTTAATTCACCTTCTCCCTTCACATCAAGCAACTTATAAAATCCACTAATATAAAACTTTGTATCCTTTACTTGCACCGAACCTCCATGATGTCAGACGCACTATAACTTGTCATAAGTTGCTCAGTACATGCCTCATTGGACTACGGTCTCATCATATATGGGGCTGGCTCTGACATAGCACTAAGGAGGGTCAAAACACTTCTAAACAAGGCCTACTGACTGGTCCTGGGTGCACACAAGCAGACACACTCCTGTGTCCTATACAAGGAAACTGGCTGGCTCCCTCTCCACCTCAGACTCCAATACCAGGCCTGCCTGCTAGCAAAAGAATCCTTGCTGGGGCTTACGCCTAGCTCTACATCCGTCCTCTCTGAAAATGCACAATCCTCCATCAATACAAGAAGTGCCTCCAAAGGAGGACTGATCATTCCCTTTAAGCGTACTACAGTAGCACAGAGATCTAGCTTCTATTGCAGGCCTAAGTGGTACAATGACCTGCCTGCTGCCATTGTCGATTGTACAAGGCTCAGTCAATTTACAATAAGGCTATGATCTCACCTTGCCAACATATATGACTGGCAATGTTACCACTAGCCAATGACTGCCAACAATTAGGTCCTTTCCTCAGTCCTACCTAAGCCCTTCTAAATTCTCTCTCCTGCCTCTCCCTTCCACATCTCTGCTGAATGCCCACCCTTCCCCACTGCCCCCATCTCCCTCCCTACTGGTCTCCTCCCACCTCACCCCTCCCCTAACATTTCCATCCTCCTCCTCCTCTCCTCACCCTTTCCACCCCCAAACCTTCCTCTCCCACCCCTACTCCATTAGTCCTCTATCCCACTCCTGGACAAAGCCATGCCTGGCTGCACGTGACTTGCCCCCACTAACTGACTGGGAGCCCCCCCTGCCGCAGGTTACTCCCTGTTATCTCCTAAGTATGTACCACACTCTCATAGTGTTGCTTCTCATTGACTATTCCACAAGTGTAAGTCCTGTACTGTTGACTTGCAGTCCTTCTAAACTTGGTTTGTGTTGTAACTGCACTTACAATGCTGATGTTAATCTGTTGTAAACTGTGTCTTCAGCTGTATTGTATTGTAAATAGCATGTGATGTCATGTACTTTCCTCTGACTTGGAGCCTTTGTAAATGAGCCCTTGGCTCAAAGGTAATAATCCTATTCTGAAATAAATAAATAAAAACTAATGAGTGCTTTTTAAGTACACCGTACGCATAGTGAACTTCTTGAAATGAGTTGCTTTTGAATGGGTGTGACATTGTCTGTCCAATGCAGAGTTCTCTGCAAGGAGCTCGACTGTGCCACATCAATTATCAGCTAGGTTGATCGTGACTGTGTTTTGTCTGAGATGGTCTGCACTTGAAAAGAAAAAGCTGCACCAATCATGTGGTGTTTTTTTCCTTTTATCTGCAGGTCACCGCCCAGCAAACAGCTGGTTGCGTCCCGATCAGCCTGGCTAATGTCCCGCCCCCCACGGTCCCTTTCCTCACTGGTCTGGACTTTTCCATTCTCACTGCTGCCTTCTCACTCCGCTCTCTCCATCATGGGGGGACAACCAGGACTTTTGTCTCAGGCCCCGCGCTCTGGTGGTCCGCCTGAGAAATTTGTGTTTTTTTTCCATTCTGGCTGTCCCCCCCCCACATTGCCAGATACCCCAGTCCCACAAGCCCAGAAAGGGGCTTTCATTCCTATATTCGTGGCATGACCCCCCACTACCTTGCCAATGCAGTACCCACGAAGTTAGGGGCACAATAACAAATTGGGGACTCTCTCCCCAACGTGGAATTTTCCTTCTTCCTTGTCCCCCTACCTTCCAGTCCCTTGCCTGCAGTCCTACAGGCCCCCTTCCCTGTCTCTTTGTTCAATTTTGCACCATTCAGCACTGAGAAAGGGGGCCATAGGCAAAATGCCCTCCCTCCCAAGTCATGGTGCCTGATCCTTGGGGCTGCCTAGTGGACATGGGTCACCAGCGTGGCAGGAGATAAGGCATCGCTGCCTCAGCCCTCCCTCAGCCCTCAGCCCTCCATGCCACCAGGCTGGCATACTTCTATACAGTTTTGAGGATCTTGTTCCTCCCTGTTTGTTCATATAGTACATTGCTGTAGTATTGTCTGTCCAAATTTGAGCAGACTGACCTTTAGCTGGGAGGAAAAGGATTGCACTACAGTGCCCTGATATCAAGAATATTTATGTGCACCTAAGTCTTCTGAGAGTTCCAGACTAGGGTCACTCGGAATCTGACAAACAGAATCGGAATCATTGGATTCAATTCCATTTTTAGGATTTAAGATTTTCAGATTTGTCATCCCCAATCCTAAATCCTAAACTATGTTTCAGATTTGGATTTTGGAATCCAATTCTACAATCTGAATCTGAAATCTGTTCTTGCTATAGTCATTCTGCATTTGTTGCAGTTCTCAGTGGTCTTCATGTGGTGTATGTGACTTGAGTGCCAGCTCTGCATCTTCTTGCTGCAAGAAGTGTTCTTGAAGTCTGTTTTCCTGGATTTTCTGTCAAGTAACCATAAAAAAAATCCTTCCTCCATCCTTGTTCATGTTTACTTTTGTGCATATCCCAACTGTGTAAAACAACATTTTTCTTTTTTATGTGCTCTGTGTGTCCAACTGTCTCTCTGTGGTCTGTGTTTTCTAGGTGAGACAGCAGGCCCATATTTCCTTCTTCATTGTCCCCCTACCTTCCAGTCCCTTGCCTGCAGTCCCACAGGCCCCCTTCCTGGTCTCTTTGTTCAATTTTGCACCATTCAGCACTGAGAATCAAGGATATTTATGTGCACCTGAGTCTTGGTGGGTTTTTGACTTGTACTGCTTGCTGAATTTATTCAGCTTTTCTATTTTCTCTGGTTTGAATACTGAGCCATTATTTAAAATAACATTATTTAGAAAAAATGTTTTTGGCGGTTGGTGGTTGCACCGTTCTGTATTTTGAAATGTCTGGAGAGGGAAACAGTGATGTCAGAAACAAAACGCAGCAATGTGAAGGTAGTTAGTTGTCCCAGGCAGACTGGGCATGTGTTAGGGATGTATCCACCCAGACAGTAAATTGATGTAGAGGCACAAGGTTCATCTTTACAAAGAAGTGTGGTGGGACAGGCTGGAGTATATCCTACTCTGAGTGGTGCGAGAGGTGATCGTCATGGTGGATGATTAGTTTTACTCAGCAGGTTTTTTTTTTTAAATAGTTTATACTGAGAGAATAGTAAACATGTAGCTTCATGCGTACTGCAGCGACAAACATGTTGCTGATGCTGATTATGGTGCAAGCAACATGCCACCTGCCAGTACAGCCCCAGGCATTTCATCTCCTGGGAGTTACAGTGCCAAAGTGCCCTCCCAGGAAATAGTTGGCTTTCGCAGGGGGCTTTTCCCCCACACCCCCCAAACTGAGTATAACCTCCTCCAGGGTGAGCATGCCCAAGGGGGGCAGAAATTGTGTGGGCACAAAGGGCGACATGACTGAGGGGCGATCTAAATTCAAGATTGCCCCTGTCACTGTCACTGTCACCCTTGTGGCAGCGCCCAGATTGTGGCACCGAAAATCAGTTGGCAGCTTAACAGGATACAAAACATGTATACCACAACTGGAAAGCACATACATCTAAGTTTTCCATAATTCACTGAGCAGACTGGTGTACAAGAAGTTGTTGCCATCTGCAACAGTCACCAAACATAGTAGTGGAAGTGGTGATATGTCTCATGAAGGTGGTGCTGGTGCTGGCAGCACTGCTATTTTTGGCATGGTAGCTAGTGGTACTGGACATACTGTGGTGTTTCTGTGGATAAGGAGGCATAAACTGTGGAAAAGGTCAAGAAGCCTATCATTGTTATGTGGACTGGGCATGTAACATACAGGACAAATGCAGTATGCAATCATTTTGCAACTCCCAGTCCCAGTGTCCAGCCCACTGAACATGCACTGAAACTAACCAGTACACCTGTAGCACTGCCACCTGTTAGTCAAGATATTATGGAGGCTGAAGTAGCTCAGTGCTCTCTTTACATCCAAACAGTGCAATGCTTCTTCACCCAGACTTAAATGGGATGGAAAAAGCACAGGCAGAATGACTGTTTGGTTAAGGTGAAATTCTGACACCACTTTGGGGAGAAACGTGCTTTTTGTCCTTAGGTCAGCCTTGTCTCTGTGCATGATGATGTAGTTAAGATCTGTGCACAGGGCCTGGAGCTCATTGACACACCTAGCAGAGGTCATAGCTATGATGAAGAGTGTCTTTGTCGCAAACATGAGGTTCACAGAGGCCATGGGCTCAGAATGGGCATGCACTTATTGTGCCAAGCATATATGTAGGTGCTAGGAGGAACAGATTTCCTAACCAAGGGTTGCAGGTGAAGGAGGCCTTTGAAAAATCTCTTCACATGGGGAGTGAGGCTAGATATTTTGGCTTCCCTGCAGGTAGGACTGCTGCCAAGTGGACTTTCACTCAATCCACTTCTGTACAGATGTTCTAAATAATCTAAAACAACTGTTAAAACAGCTTCCAGGGATGAAACACTTCTATCTGAGCACTAAATTGAAAATCATTTCCATTTTGATGAATAAGATTTTCTTGTGGACTGTTACCTTGAAACTTTCACAATATTTAATACTCTGCTGTCTGCTTGACAGGTTCATACTAGCGTATTCTAGGTCTTCAAGAACCAAGCCTTCACCCTCAGTGTTCCAAGGTTTGGGAATTTTACCCTCCCCTGAGACAGATTCAGAAGGTCATGTCTCATTGGGAGAAAGATGGAATTTCTGCCAGACAAGGACATTAGGAGCAATAACCATGGCTTTCTCCCCAATCTGGTGCTCATCTTCTGAATAAGGTTTGAACCACCTGGTGTTCTAGTGACCACTCATGGTGTCCCTGACGTATCCTGCATAGTGAATCTCCAGAGCATTGTCCTCTCCTGGTAGATGTACAGCTGTGAGTTCTGTGTTTATGGTGTCTGCCAGATTCCAGGTCCTCATTGCTTTTAGGCATAGTTTTGTGGATCTGGTGTCACCTTGCTTGTGTATGTAGTGTGTTGTGGTGGTATTGTCTATTCTGACCAGAACTGACTGGTCTTGAACCATGTCTGAGAAGCACTGTAGAGACAGGAGTATAGCCCTGAGCTCCTGTAAGTTTTTGTGCTCCTGCTTCTCTTGTGGGGACCAGAATCCACTTACTGTACTCTGTGGTCCATCCTAGTAGGGAGGCATCTGTTGTCAGAGCGATTGTTGTGGACACTTTTTGCAATGCAGTTTCTTCACTGAGATTGCTCACTTCCCTCCACCACTCTAGGGCCCTGACCAGGCTTGTTGTGATTAGTACTAGTTGGCTCAGTGGGTTTGACCTTTGGCGCCAGTGCCTTCTTAAGTGGCACTGAACATCTCTCATCTGTAAGACAGCTCAGGGCATCACAGCTGTTGCTGCTGTTGTGCCCTGGCAGCTACAAGAAGTTCCTTGCTGCCATTGGCTTGCCTGGCTTATAAAAATTTATACAGTATAACAAGTTCTCCAATCTTGCCTGTGGCAGGAATGCTTTCTCCTGAGCTGTGCCCAACCCTGTTCCTAGGAAAGCAGTACTTGGTCATTTTTAGATAGGACTTTTCTATGTTTAGTAAAAAGACCAGACTTTCCAGGGTGTTTCTCACATTGCAATGGGACACAATGCCTCTTGTTTTGTCCTTTCTGTGACTAACCAGTTGTCCTGGTAAGGATACACTGTTAATCTCCTTTCTTCTCATGAATGCAGCCACTGCTGATAGACAATTTGTGAGCACCCTTAGAGCTGCAGTTAGGTCAAAAGGCAGTGTGGCAAACTGATACTGCTCTTTTCCTAATCTGAATCTGAGGTATTCTCTTTGGGAGTGTCTTATGGGGATATGGAAGTATGCATCTTTCAGATCCAGTAATATCAGCTACTCCCCTTTCTGCAGAGATGGTATGACTGTTCCCATGGTTATCATTTTAAATCTTCCCTTTTTTAATTCTTTGTAACAGGGTCAGATTAAAGATCCATGGGGCCCCAGGCCTGAGAATAATCCAGGGCCCCCCTTTGCATAGGCCATACCTCCTTGTTTTTCCCATGCCCCTTTAGCCAAGCCACTCCTCTTAGCCATTGCTTTTTCTTCTTTTTTTTTAAATTCATTCTTTGGTGAAGTCCCACTGTGCACAAGTGCCTGTATATTAGGTAAGGGAAATAGGCACGGAATTTATCCATTATCAAGTGGGCATGTAATTAATACAGCACAAACTACCTAAACAACCACAGTAATCCAAAGATGCAATGCTCCCCTGAACGTAGTAGGACTTGCAGTTCACATTGAAACCACCTATGCCACTGCCAGTTCCTATTAGTCTGTTAGTGCCATCTATTGATAAAGACAGAAAGCCCAAGGAACACATTTATAAAGGCTGTATTTACCATGGCCGGAAAAGTTGCAAGAACAAATATTTTAATAATTCCCCACATCAGCAATCAGGGTCCCTCAGCTCGACCTTGCCAGTCACTCACCCTGTCCCTGATAATGCACTGGACCACTGGTGACTGTCTTCCTCACCTCCCTCACATCCTCATCTGGTCCCTGACCTCCCTTCCCTCCTCTCAGCTTGACCTGGTCTTTGTAGTCACCACTCACACTGTCCCCAATAACACTCACAGGTTGTGTGGTGATTCTGCCTCCTAGGCTCCTCACCTTACATCCTCACCCCCAGGTTCCCTCCTTGGCTCAACCCACCCGAAAATATTACAGTCAGTCAGACACAGTACTCAACCCCTGATAACACTCTTCACTGTCTGCACTTGACTTGGACATAGGACAGAACTCATTGGTGGAATCAGCAGGATGAGGCCAGGCACAGAAACAGAAGCAGCAACTCTTTCTTCAGAAAACTCTCTCTTCCGACAGTGCAGCACATGTTCTGCACAATGGCCACCACCATAGAATGAAAGGGTGACCAGCCTGAGAGTGCAGAGTACGACTAGTGGCTTAGTCAGGTCAAAATGGGAGGGAAGGAAAATGAAACAACAGCAGCAGATGCCAGCACAAAGTACCAACAGTCAGATGTCCAACAAAACTGGGTGGGCCATACCTCATCTGACCGTTCACGCAAGGCACTGCACAACGAGTTACAATTACATGCGGTGACAAGTCCAACTGTGGTGCGTGAGCAAACTATGGTGGTGGATGGACCAGTTGCCACTCCTCAGTACACCACATGATGTGGTCGCCCATGATCAGTGCAACGCTGGCCAAGATGGAGGAAGGGGCAGTGGGGCTGGCTGTTGAGCAGCAAGCGAGTTAACAAGCACTCTTAGCACTGTCATTCACTCACAGTAGTTGTCAGCAGCCAACCAATGAGTGAACTGAAATTTGTTTCTTTGCCTTTGCCATCAGAGCCCACTACAACCAGCAGGCTCATCGGTGGGTAGGGGCCAATGCTGACTAACTGCAGCTGCCTGAAAATGAAAGTGATCAATAAGCCCACCCAGGACGGGTAATCAACATGGAATGGAAGGCAGTCTGCATCAGCTGGCAATGGCATGCACCCCCTACCCCCTGAAAAAATAAATATTTTCCTGGCATGTCAGTCTTGAACCCTATGGCGAAGAAAAAAATGTGCACAAGCATAACAGTGACAGGCGTAGACTGTGGCCCCCCAGCAGTTGGGGCACTAGGACCAAGGCCTATTGTGCCTATGACTTAATCCTGCACTTCTTTGTAACCAGGTAAGTCCCAATAGACACAAAGCCTGTTTTCAGGGTTGACCCAGGAGCACTGGGGAGGGTAAGTGACTTGCTCAGGGTCACACAGTATGCAAGTGGAGGTTATGGGAATCAAATGCAGGTCTGCTGGATGTACCAAGCTCATTCACAGCTCATTACTCTAACATCTAGGCTATTTGACCTTCTAGAGCACCCGTCTAAGGAAGGTAGCCATAGTAAGAGTAAGGCCTTTGATAGTAGGCTCTGTTCCTACCTCCCCCTTCCATATGGCCTGCAGAAAGTAAAAGCTGTCTCTTTCTGGGTCAAATGTTTGTAGTTTGTTCATCAGCCTTTTTCATGTAAGCTTATGTTTTATCCCCAATCAAGGAGGGTCCCTTGATTGGAAAGTCCATAGTATTTGTTTTGTGTCATTGGACAGGATGGTTGCCCTGAGCCAGGCCAACTTCCCGAGGGCTACTGCCTATTCTAGTGCCCTTGAGGCTGTGTCATTTGCATCCACAGCCATGTGAAATGGATATTTGGTGGCTTCCAGTGCATATTTTGCAGTTTCTGATAGATCACTACCAAGTTCTCCTCCCACCTTTTCACTCAGGGCTTGCACAGTACTCCAAATGGCTTTTTGGTACTGTGTATGCTATGTAAGCAGTCTGCCTTAACTGCAGGGTGACTGACATGTACACTTTCCTTGATATATAATACAGCTTCTTGGAATCCTTTTCTGGAGGCATGAGGAAAAGTCAAGGCGGCTCTACGTATACAGGCCGGTGCCAACAAAAGCAAAGGTATACTCACATGGAAGAAGTTGGCACACAGCTCCATTCCCAATAGTCCTATTTGTTAGAGACAGATGACAGGACACAAGTAATGCTTCAAAGTCAGTATTCTTTCTTCAGAATCTGTGTAAAAATCCACAAGCGATAATCCAGAAAAGAGACAATGAAGACAGAATGCCACAGTCTGTGGCTGACCCCTCCCTATCAGAGACTCACTCTGAGAAGTGCCAGTCTGTGGTGTTTTGGCTTCATCATCTCTTTTTTGGATTATCTCTTGTGGATTTTTACACAGATTCTGAATAAAGAATATTGACTTCAAAGCATTACTTGTGTCCTGTCATCTGTTTCTAACAAATAGGACTTTTCTGGAGGCATGGAAGCTAGTGACACTTTAGATTTTTCATATGTCGTTGTCTGCACAACTCCCTCATGAGCAGAGTGAGAATATAAGAATTATACCCCTGCTTCTGTATTTGATATTTCTTTTCCACTTTTTTGTCAGTGCCAGGAGCTGAATCTAGATGCTCCAAAATCTTGCTAGTGTTTCTTCTGAGGGATTTGTAAGTTGGTATGGTGAGCTTTTTAGATTAGGTCAGTCCCAGCATACTCATAAGGAAAGAGAAAAGGGAAATTGTTTAACCAGGAAAGACACACTAAGCAGAAGCTTGTTTCCAGGTGCAACCTGGGAGTACAAGGAAGTTAAGTGACTTGCTCAGGGTCACGCAGTATACAAGTAGGGACTGTGCGATTCAAACCCAGGTCTTCAGGTTTATAGCTCAGTGCTCTTAACCACTACACTATACTGCATATAAATTCTGCATCATTTATCTTCTTCGCAGTCTTGGTATCTAGGAGCTCAACCACATGCCTTACAAAAGATGAATACGAGGGAAACTCCTCATTGACTTGGGTGGTGAACGAAAGTCATGTCTATTGGTTGTCTCCAGTTCAGTCAGTTCTCCTTCATTCTCTTCCTCCTCCTCCTCCTGCTCCAGCACAGGTTCAAAAAATGCCTGAGATTGGGGAGGGGGCAGGATTAGTGGCAAGGTTTCCTATGGAATGGCCTGAAAAAACTGCCATATTTTAAGTGATGTCTTCTGTTGAGGGCATAGCTCTCTGTTCTACTGTTAGATCCTGGTCCCTTTTGAGGAGAGGTGCTGTCAGACATTTTCATTTTTGTTGTTTCATGGCTGGTGTTGATGGCACCAGAGGAGCTGTAGCTTTTTCATTTTGCCATCCTTAGCATCAGGATTCCCTCTATCGGACACCCTGACTTGGCAGTATTATCTGTCTCTTTGGTCAGAGACTGCTGCTTTTCTGTCACTTTAGATTCTATTTGAAGAGAGGTACTTGCAGATACAGGTTTTCCACCATCTGAGGTACTCCTTCTACTTTACTTTTGGAAGAGCTGTAAAGTGACTCAGCAGCAAACTGTGACTGTGACTGTGAGTTTTGCCCTTTCCTTATGTGTTTTAGGGCAAAAATGTTTAGACAAATCACAATTTAAATAATTGCAGTCAAGGCCAAGTAATGAAAACAAAGTTCTTGGTGGTCTTTCTCTGCCAAGATCTTGTGACAGCATTCACAATTTTTAAATCCTTTAGGTCCTGTCCTTTTATTAGGCTTTTCAGTGGTATCAGTCAACTATATACAGTGAAGCACACCAGGATGAAGCCCAACTCTGCAGAATTCTGCAATAGAGTTACTGCAGTAAACAATGCAATTTCAATGGGATTAAATCCCTTTTGTCATATAGGAAACCTGTGACACTGTGGTTCATCCTAGCTGGCTTCACTGTATACAGCCCCCAAATTATTGCCAGTTCCTTAAATAACAGAATCCTTAAACCACTAAATAAATAACATAAGCAGTTAGTTTTATGTTTTCAACAAAAATAACTGTTACCAGCCAGCCCATTGGCACAGTGGTAGGGCTTCCATCTGTGACACCAAAATCTCAGGTTCGGGAATGGACCCTAGAGTCAGAGGTCCGGCTGGAGGAAGAAAGGACTGAGCATCTGGGGGACTGCTCTCCTTCTCTGGGGTGGGGGGGTTGACTGTCTGGCTATGACTGACTAATGGCAGAGGTTGGGGGGTAGGAGTAGTGACCAGCATCTACACTGTGTTGGGAGGTGGGACAGATGGCAGCATATGCACCCTTGATAACATTGCATGTCCCACCTCCCATTGCAAACAATTGTGGAAAATTAGGCTGGCTGGGATGCCGCCCACCTTGGGCCACAGGTCCCGCACCACTGTCTGTGGTACCACTAGGCTCGTATACCATATACCTGGTGGGGGATATGCCAAGGCAAAACCCCGGGACAGAAGTGTTCTGGGGCCATATACCAGTGTCCAACAGATGATGGGGTTCCATCCTGCAGCCCCACTCTGGTGGGTAAGCCAGAGTGTATCCCCAGCTGAGTAAGTCCTCAGAGGGTAGGTGAAGGGGCTGGATGCAGGGATTGGCCCAATCTGGTCGGTCCTCGGGAATGGAAAAGTATGGCAAATAAAAAAAACTGCTACTGCATTAAAGTGGGAACCACAAAACAGTCTTTTCTCCTGTTCCAGGGAACTGATTGGGAACTGGAGAATGTCATAAAAATATCAACATTTAGACAAAATAACCAATCTAGCTTACACAAATATCAAGAACTAAATAGGAAAAATGATAAAGCGTTTTTATAAAATAAAATAAATAAAGTATGTAGCCGATGGACTTGGAGATGGCTCCAAAATGACTGTTCTCTTCAGTGGAGAAAATCAATCTGACATTAGAATACTAGAGGGAGCATCACCACACAGCTGCATTTGAATGGTGTTCTGATTCCACAGCACCATTCTAAGTTCTGAGGCAACATCTCAGAGTGGAGACAATGCAGTTTTTGTATGGACGCATGTTGCTACAGTGAAGGTTATGATTGTGAAGTATATAGACAACTCAATAATGGTGATTTTTACAAAAATGTGAGTGGTGACCCTACTATTAGGTTTAAGGGGGAAATAGTTACATATTTACATTTGATAAGGGAACAGAAACTGTTACCTCAACAAGTTATTGATTACCTTCAGGTGGAGCATCCAGTCAGGGCAACATTGTATCACCTTCCTAAGATACATAAGGATCTTGTCAACCCCCGGGGCATCCCATTGTATCCAGAAATGACTCATTGACTGAACCATTGTCAAAATGTGTTGATCAATACATTTCAGATGTGGTTAAAAATGTACTGTCTTATGTAAAAGACACTGGGGAAATACTCAGAATAGTGTATAGTGGAGTGTTGTTCTGTATAGAATTCCATCCCTTTCAAAATGCTGTTGTATCACAATTCAAATGTCATGGAATGTGATTCTACCATACTGTGGTAGAACAACATTCTAGAACCTCTAGAGATTGCAGGAGTCAGTTTCATTTTGAAAGCAAAATAACTCACAAACACATATTTCACACAGTACTATACACTATAAAAACTACAGGATGAGCAACTCTATGCACAACCAGTTTGTTTTGCCACCTCTGGGTTCTGATTCCCCTGGACCTCTCGAGCTTTGCTTTCGAGGTCAGAGGGAATCAGAACCCCTCTGTAGCAGAACACACTGGTTGTGCATAGCTGCCCATCCAGTATTCTTTGTATACTTGATGACCTAGCAATTGAGGAAGACAGCATACTTGTGACATTAGATGTCATATCACTGTATGCAAACATCCCACATAGTGATGGTCTTAATGCTTTAGAATTCTTCCTCAACGAAAGGCCAGTATTGGACCCACCCACAGAAGTACTAGTTCAATTGGCAGAATTTGTGTTATAATGTGATTCGATTTTTAATAAGCAAGACTTTTTCCATCAAATAAAAGGTATGGCCATGGATGCAAATTTTGCCCCCAACTATGACAACTTGTATATGGCCAAATGGGAACTGGATATAGTGAGAAATGAAAATAACCCATTTTTGATGAAAATTGACTTATGGAAATGATTTATTGATGATGTACTAATTGTGTGGAAGGGTACAGAGGAGGATCTTTTTTCTTTTATTAAATATTTGGAGGAGAGTAACCCAAACCTAAGGTTCAGTACAACATTCAGTAGGAATCAGATTAGTTATCTGGATATTATTATCAAAAAAGATGTGAGGGAGGGATAGCCATGGATTTATTTAGGAAGGGAACTGATAGAAATACATTACTGTTGGCTAACTATAGCCATCCAACACATGTAATCAGAGCTATACCCAAGGGACAGTTCATCCGAACAAAAAGAAATTGTACCATTGAAGAATTATACAATAAGAGAGCAGATGAACTTAGTGAGAGATTATTGGAAAGGGGCTATACTATGGATTTGGTGTCACAAGCAAGGGGAGCAGTGGGGGAAATGCCTAGGAACACCTTATTGGAGGAAAAGCCAGAGGCAGCCCACACTGCCCCACAACTAACATTTGTGAGTACATTTAACCCCCAGTCACACAAGATAGCAAACATGATAAGAAACAAGCATTTGTCAATGCTGAATGTTGTCTTGCTGGCATTGGCATTGGTAGTGCAGGAGTGGAGAAATACACAATAGGAATGGCAGGTAAGTACTGAAGTTACACCAACCCCACCCTCACCCCACAGAGACTGACAGGCATTGTGGTGTACCTTTCAGTCATCATACCATTTCATCTCACCCTACCCTGCAGACACTGACAAGTGTTGCAGTGTGCCGTGGGGTCTTCGGTCCTTACACTCACCCCATTCCATAAGGAAATATGCTGAGATGGGTGCACTATAGGAGAATGGGGGTGAACTTTGGGGCCAAAGAGTCCAAGGCACACCTCAATGCCTGTCAGTGGCTGCAGGTTGCGGGTGGAATTGGTGTGAGCATTACAGCTGAAAATCCCAAGTCACACCCCAGATGCTTATCAGCCTCTACAAGGTGGGGGGCAGAAAATTGATTAGTGTTTTGCTTCGTAAAAGTGCTAATACACTGTGAAAATGTATACCATTTGCCTCACTTTGTTTAACAAATATAACAATTCTAGAAAACCTATGTACATACTTTATTTACAATTAGTACTGTCAAAGGAAAAAACTGCTAATCGATTATATAAAAACCCTGGCGTCACAATTGGAAACTCTAGCACCTCAAGTGTTTGTTGGGTATTTTCACTCCAAATTTTCAACATGGGCTTTTTGTGACCCCACCTCATGGACAGTGGCACTATCAGTTTGTTAGCTGAAAGGCGATTTTGCACAGCGACTGCACCATTTGGCGCCACAGATGCGAAAACACATTTTGGGCAGGATGTGAAAAATTACAGCTGTGCTGTTCATGAGAAGGTGCAAAAAAATGGTAATGTTGAAAATCTGGAGTGAAAATATGGAATATTGGTGAAGTCACGAGCTGCGTAGAAACTGGGCAACATACACCCATTACGCAATTATTGTGGGGATTTATTTAACCAAATTTTCAACATAGGCATTTTGGGACCTCCACTCATGAATAGTAGCACTGTGATTTTGTTACTGTGTCACAAACGTTGATTTCTCACAGTGACCGTGCCATTCTGCACCAGATGTGCAAAAACACATTTTGGGCAGAATGTGAAACATGACAGCTGTACTGTTCATAAGGAGGTGTGAAGAAATGGTAATGTTGAAAATCTGGACTGAAAATATTACAAATTCTTGAAGTTATGAGCGTGTATGGAAACTGCACAACACATGCTCATAATGCAGTCATTTTTTAAAATGTTTCCACTAAATAATCTATGTAGGCATTTTGGGACCTCTGCTCATGAACAGTGACACTGTGATTTTCTTAATCTGTCCCGAACGTTGATTTTCCACAGTGACCGTGCCATTGTGCGCCAGATGTGCAAAAACACCTTTCAGGCAGGATGTGAAAAATGGCAGCTGTACTGTTCATAAGGAGGTGTGGGAAAATGGCAATGTTGAAAATCTGGAGTGAAAATATTAAAAACTCTTGAAGTTATGAGCGTGAGTGCAAACTGCACAGTGCATGTGCATATCACAGTAAGTTTTTGGAATTTTTTCACCAAATTTGCAACATAGGCTTTTTGGGAGCCCACCTCATAAACAGTAACACTGTCGTTTTGTTACTCAGTCCCAAAAGGTGATTCTGTGTAGTGACTGTGAAATTACCCTTTGGGGCCGAATAACGAAATGACAGTGACTGATTTCATGAGGTAGGGTCCCAAGAACCCCATGTTGAAAAGTTGGAGTCAAAAGTCAAAAAAATGGCTGAGATATTCATCTAAGTTGAAAACCCCCTATTTATGCCATTATACAGCTTACTGGCATTTCTTCAGTTCATGGTCGGCTTTGAAGAATGCAGATGTGTTCCCGTTCCACCAAAGATCATCGCGCTGGGCTCCAGAGGTAAGTATAGGATGGGGGTGTGGGGAGGTGGGGTGCGAGGGTGGTGTAGGTTATGGGGGCCTCACTGACAGCGAGGGACTGTTTCCTTTGTTTCAGGTTTAAAAAAAAAAGGGCAGCATGGATCGTTTTCTTTCTTCACAGGTGTGAAACAAAATGTTGGGGACACCGGGGTGGGCTCCCAGTGTGTCCCATTACTTACAGGATGTTATCTTGGCCACATTAGGGTGGGCTCCCAGAGTGGCTCGCAGTAGGGGTGGGCGGGGGCAGGAACATGCCAACGCGGTCAGCTTGCAATCACTGGGAGGCACACTGGGTTGGGCTCCCAGTGTGCCACACAAGCTTGGAGGGTGGAGGGGTTATTAGGCGTGCCTACAGGGTGATTGGGCACCCCCAAAGTTTGCTTCATTGTGGCATTGTGACAGGTGGACTGTGGAGCTGCCGCCATGTTTACTCAACTTTTTCACCAGGCAAGGCACATAGGGGAGGCGTGTCATCGGTGCCACTGCATGACGAGCTTGGCTCTGATTGCAGCAACTAAATCATTACAAGTTGGTGGCATTAAAAATTACTAGTGTCACTGCTAGCATGCTCGCTAATTGACGAATGAGGGATGCACCTTCTAAAGTGTGCCCTGCATTTGCCAAAACTGACACACCTCTGCATTTCTCCTACCGATCTTCTACTGCCACAACATGTTGCTTGAGCATGCGCAAGACAACATAAAAATGGCACTTAGTCAAATTAGACCCAGTAATTACAAATATTGTAGGTGAGGCCCCAAAAATGGTGTACAGAAGGGGCCAAACAGTAAAGGACCATGTGGTACACTCCATGCAACCAACAGAGAAACCCCACATGCAAGGTTCAGTTAATTTATTTTTTTGTGGAAGTCAAATAATTCCATGAGTCAAAATCTGGAAGTCATTCCAGTTTTTGGGAAGTCAAAATACTTCCCAGATTTCACAGATTGAAAGCCAGTATTCTAAGAAGGATCATTTTGTGGATGTTAAAACAAATATTGGTTATAAAATACAATTTCTTTTAGAAAAATCAGTAATTTCTTAGCTTCTGTGCCTTCAGTTTTGGAAGTCATCCAATTTTGTTTGTTACATTTGGAAGTCAATTACTTCCTACGTCTTTATTTTGGAAGTTTTTGCCTTATTTTTGGGAGTCGAATACTTCCAAAATGGAGTTAACTGAAGCCTTGCCCATATGTGGCTACCAGCTAAAACTAATGGTACAAACAAGTGTGGGAATTGTAAATACTGCAAAAAGGTAAAACATACAAAAACATTTAAAAACCCAGCCACGGGCAGGGACACTGAAGTAAAAGATTTTATAACCTGCAGTACACGTGACATTGTCTACCTGGCAGAGTGCAGATGTGCACGTTTCAATACTGGAAAAATGAAACAAGCTTTTAAAGTCAGAATTGGTAAGCATGTAAGAACAACAGAAAATGGGGATGCCACCAATCCTCTGGCAAACCATGTATTAAAATCCAGGGCTAGAACTAAACATGGCTTCATTTTTACAGAAATTGAGAAACCCACATGGCCACATAGGAGAGGTAATTTCAAAAACTTCCTAATGCAAAGAAAACAGTGCTGGATATATGCATTTAATGCAATGGTGTGGACCTCAGTTTGAATGGGAGAATAGAAATAAAACAATTTTTAGGAAAGGGAAATGATTACATGAATGTTTAGTTGTATCACCTGATATGTCTTACCAGGATTTTGTTTTATTGTGTTTTTCAGGTTTATGCACCGGCAACCTTGCAAAAGACTGCTGTTAAGTTTTGCTGCTTTGAAACTAAACTATGTTCATATATGGACTTGGAGTGAACAGGGACCAACTAAATGTATAAATATACTTATTGTGTGACTGTACTCTTATAAGGATCCTTTTATGGTTGTAACATAGAAACATAGAAGTTGATGGCAGATAAGAACCGCAAGGCCCATCCAATCTGCCCATTTCTTTTTCTACCTTGTGACTGTGCCATCGGTCTTTGCTCTGTCAATGGACTATCTATTCATACTCATCTGTATTGCTCCCTTATGCCTATCCCATGCCTGCTTGAAGCCCTATACTGTATTCATATCCACCACTTCCTGAGATAGGCCGTTCCATGCATCCACCACCCTTTCTGTGAAAAAGAATTTCCTCACATTACCCCTTAATTGGCCTCCCTCTAATCTCATGCTGTGTCCTCTTGTCCTGCTTTTTTTCTTATATTGAAACATGTTAGACTCCTTCACCTTGTTAATGCCCTTAAGGTGTTTGAATGTTTCGATCATATCAACTCTCTCCTCCTTTGCTCTAGGGTATACATATTGAGCTCTGTTACTCTGTCTTCATATGTTTTCTGATGCAGTCCCTGCACCATTTTGGTTGCCCTTCTCTGGACTGACTCAATTTGGTTAATGTCCTTGTGAAGATGTGTCCTCCAGTACTGCACATAGTACTCCAGATGGGGCCTAACCAGTGTCTTGTAAAGAGGGATTATTACCTCCCTCTTCTGACTTGTGATACCCCTACTAATACACCCCAACATCCCCCTAGCCTTATCTACTGCTTTAGTGGTCTGCATGGATGATTTCAGGTCATCGGTGATGATGATGCCCACGTCTCTTTCTTTCCTTGTTTCCTAGCAACTTCCCTTCCAGCCTATAGGTGGCTTCAGGGTTTCTCTTCTATATGTGCATGATCTTGCACTTCTTTGCATTACACCCCAATTGCCACTTTTTCAATGATTTTGCTAGTTTATCCAAATCTCTTCTCATTCTGCCCACCCCATCTGGATCATCTACTCTGTTGCAGATCTTGGTGTCATCTGCAAACAGACAAACCTTACCCTACAGTCCATCTGCAATGTCACTGATGAAGATATTGAAATGGACTGGCCCAAGGTCTGATCCTTGAACTACCCCAGTTGTGACCTGCATCTCTTCTGACTGTATACTGTTTACTACCACTCTCTGTTTTCTGCCTGTCAACCAGTTTGCTACCCAGTTGATCAACTTCTGACCCACCCCACGCCTACCCAGCTTATAAATCAATCTTCTATGTGGAACAGTATCGAAAGCTTTGCAGAAGTCAAGGTAGGCGACATCAACTGCTCCCCCCCCTTGGTCCACCACTCTGGTTACCCAGTCAAAGAAATCTATGAGATTAGTTTGACAGGACCTTCCTTTTGTAAACCCATGCTGTCTTTGGTTGTAAATAATATGAATGAAAAAAGTTTTTATCTTTGTATTTATTTGTGGATTGTTGAGAATTGGTGAACTCAATACATGAGTGTATAAAATGAGTACTGACTTTAAGAAGCATACTACTTAAGTGAACACTAGGGAGTGGTTGTTAGGCTTTGAAAAAGCATGAATCAGTGTGAAACATGTTATCTGACAAACTGCCCAATTGTTTGGGAGCTGCTTGCTGAGGGAGTGTTTTTCCTGTTTTCATACCTTTTATACTTACTGCACAGTTTGCACAAGTTTGGAATAATATAGATTCACTGGCCTATGCAGCCAGCATAGTGTTATGCTTATGCAACTGTGTTAGTTTGGTTTTGGCCGTCGCACTCTCTATTCCAGAGGAATTACCACCCTGTAGGGGTACGAAGGCAAGGAACCCTCGGAGAGGGTTCCACCCCAGAGGTGCAATGAGACGGTTCCCGTGGCTAAAGGTACCTTAGGAATCCCACTAAGGAGAGAGAGTGCTGCCACTGGAGGAGGAGGGGAGGATGGTGGGGCAAAGAAAAAATGCTTCACAGGGGGGCTTAGAGGAACTGCTTATATAGCTCAGGAAGTGGGAGTGGCTGGCTGCTTGGCCACCGAACTACAGGCAAGGCTTTCATTTCACTGGCCTATGCAGCCAGTATAGTGTTATGCTTGTGCAACTGTGTTAGTTTGGTTTTGGCCATTCTCACTCTCTGTTCCAGAGGAATTACCACCCTGTAGGGGTACGAAGGCAAGGAACCCTCGGAGAGGATTTCACCCCGAGAGGTTCAATGGGACGGGGCCTGTGTCTAAAGCTACCTTAGGAATTCCACCCAAAAATGTAGTATCATCCCCAAAAAGGAGGCAACATGAAGTATATGAGCAAGCAGTAACTGGGACATAGGAGTAGTAACTGTAACGTAGTAGTAGAGAAGTATAGGCAGTTTGATAATGCAATGAGATGCTCAGTTGTCATAATGACTGCCCAGGTCTGTGTAGCATGATACCGATGGTTTGCTTTGAGAGTAGGGGATCCCCTAAGGAGAGAGGGAATGGCAGGATATCCTCTACCTCCATCCAACAATGGAACCTACCCAAAGAAACTAGGGGAAACAACTAAGCTAACTAAGTGTTATGACCTGAGGCAATGGAGGAGAGAAAAAAACCCCTATGAGGAGGAAATCTCTGGGGACCCAAGGCCTAGGTCGCCTTTCCTCCAGGCTTGGGATAGTTTATTTAGTGACGGCTCTGCAGCTGCAATCCGAAAAACCCAATTAAAGGGAGGTGGAAAATATTCCAATTTGGAGGAAGGCTCTCACTCAAACCATCTAGCAGGAATGTCGTGCAAGGTTGCGAGAAAACTCTGCAACAATACATGCATCCAAGGTGCAGGAGGAGAGCAACAACTGCTGAGGCACTCACCTGGCCTACCTGCCCTAAATCAAACCAGGTGAACCAGAGGCAGTGGTAGGAAGGATGCGGTGAAGGTCCCTCGCTAGGGAAACACTATATAGTGGAACACTACAGCCAAAGGAGATCGTCGTAACCACCCTTCACCGCTAGTCTTAAATTCTACACCAGGAGCAGCTGTCGCATAGCAGACAGCTAAAGCCAAGCCTGGGGCAAGGACATTCCCGGCTATGGGCCAGGTGAGAAGGATCCCGCCCCAAGTTGGACATGCTTGAGATGCGGACCAAAGCAGAGCGAGACCATTGGCTGCAGGAACCCTGCACCAAAATAGAATGGCTGGCATGCCCCAGAAATTGATTGAGAGCTGAAAAGCTGGTGAACTGAATGAGCATGGCATGCTGAGATCATGATGAGCAGTGAGTGCTGAGACCTTGCAAGGTCGAATGCAGATTGAGTGCAGTAGAATCCCAGGCTGAAGCCAAGGGGATGGCAGTAGGTGTGAAGCAATGATTTGCGTATGCAAGGAGCAACGGTTGCATAAGCAAGTGCGGACCTGATAGGTCAGTAAGCAGTAGTAGTGATAGGTGGACCTGCATAACATACTGTATAGCAATAAACAGCACTGAATTGGGGCAAGCCAGCCAGACAGTTCAAAGCTAAATCAAGGTGACAAACTCTCAGGATTTTTGGCAGTGAAGACAGGATTTAGAACAGAATTAATTAGCCACTGAGCCCACGACCCCCCAAACACCTCCCCGTCCCCACCATAGGACAAACAAGGAAGTGATGGAAGGGCTGAGAACCACATGAGATATAAAGCTAATTTAATAGCCTCAGCAGGAGTGTCAGCTAACCTCAGAGTAACACAATGTACAGTAGCAATGAGAGTAAACAAGCAATAGCAGGAAGCAATTAGGCCTGTGCAACAGTAGTGAAAACAAATGAGTACACTGAGTTGTAACTGGAGTAAATAAAAGGAGGCATAATGCTCTTAAAGCACTGTCACCAGGCAGTGCAGAAAGCCTACTTCAATGAGGTAATTAGAACAAGCATGAGTGAGCTGTAGAGCTAGGTTGTAAAACTGAGTCAGGTGAAAGTAATAGAGTACGCCATGGAACAGCTAGTTGAGCTGAAACACACAAATCAGGTTTGAAGTTGCAGTGCAAGTAATTTGAGAGTTGTGAGTAACTGAAAGCAAGCAGTATGAGCTCTGAATAGCAGCAAGCCAGAAGCTGAGAAAGGCCCCCCCCCAAAAAGAAGGAATCACACACAGCCGAAGGCAAAATACAGACCAAAGCAGGAAAATAAACACAGAAGCCCTGCAGAGACAAGCAGGAGTGGCGGGGGAGGGCAGGCCCCAGCCAGGGAGGCCCAACCAGCTCAGAGGACAAACCGGCAGAGCCTTCGGCTGCAAAGAAAAGATGCTTCACAGTGAGGCTTAGAGGAACAGCTTATATAGCTCAGGAAGTTGGAGTGGTTGGATGCTTGGCCACCGAACTACAGGCAAGCCTTTTTTTTTATGTAATGCTTTTTGCCACCTGCTGTGGCACACTACCAGCTTGGGGCATCCAGCCGCCGGCTCTGCCCGCCCGGAGAACTGGGTAGATCAAACTGTACCTAGAAGGATCCAGGACAGCCATCTTGCCATCCCGCTGGAGGACTCCCCCTCTGCCTCAGCCAGCCAGAACAGCCCCAGACCCTCCCTGACAGGATTCCGCCAAAGTCCTCCAGGTGGCTCGGAGCATGGCCATCAAGCTATAAGGTCATGCCCAGCCATTTTCATCCAATTGGTCCCCTGGAACACGGATGTGCAATGACGTCTGGGCACAGCATGCTGACATCTGCCACGTTCCCCCTCCAGATCGACAACACTGGGACAGCAATTTACAGATGCTCAATCCCAGTCCTCCTCTGCTGACCCTCGATGGCCCGGGCTTGTTCCCGAACCTGGGTCGCTGGTGTGGCGCGAGGCGTGGCATCCAGCGCCTCAACCCTCAGCGCCACTGGGCTGGCTTTTACAGGCAAACCTTTCATTTAAATTTTTGCACCATTTGGATGCTTACAGTCATTCCTTGGAAAGGGGAAACAGGATCTGTCTGTGGATTTGAAAGTCCGATTTTGCAGGATTCCTGGCCTTTGGTGGGTGCTGGCTGACCAGGTACTGTGTAACTCATGTTACTCAAAGAGTTTCCAGTATGAAGTTGGACGCTGTGATGAATCACAAGTTGTAAAGGGTGCATCAACTCATTACTGAATTTTCTGCATGACAATCAAAGATTTCAACAGATGTTCTCAGAGGATCAGTATGTCCTTGCAACTATGTTGGACCCACAGTTCAAGGATCAGCTCAGTACTATCCTGCCTCCTGACAAAAATGTGGAACAGTGGCAAAATGTTATGCATGTCTGCTTGTTGAAGATAGCTGATTCTCAGCCAGCTAATGATCCTGAGGTTGTGGACCATCAAATAAAAAAGAGAGTGAGTTGAACAATGAGGAGTTTACTGATCAAGTGTCTGTTCCTGCATCAGGAGCATCATTACTGGCACGAATGTCATCAATATATCTGATGATGAAGACCCAGGAGAAATCAAGCTTCTAGAAGTCTATCAACATTGATTGTCAGCTGGAGGACTACTAGAGAGACTGTTCAGTTCTTCCCCATGGTTTAGATCCCCTGGAATACTGGAGCTCCAAGATACATGTGTGTTATGGCTGGCTGTGTTCTTCTTATCATGCCCATGCAGAAGCGTGTATTCAGATCATGTTATTTATTTATTTAAAAGTTTTACTAGGAAGGCATACTGAGCAGAGTACTGCTCAATTCCAGATGCATCCTGGGGGTGAGGGCAGAGGAGAAATACGTAGTTACAGAGTACATAAAACAGCATAAATTACAGAGAAGGTTACAGAAGCTAGGGAGGTGGTACATAGCTAATATGTGACAGGAAGTGTGAGTACAAGGAGCCACCCAGCATCTGCTAGGTATGTATATACTTCAGTGGCAGGTAGTTGTTGTGCGAGGCTCTAGAACATCCACAAATACAGTACTGCACCTATAACCAACACCAGGAAGAATGCTAAGCTAATGCAAGAACAAGTCCTAGGCACATGTGCAGGCAGAGGTGAAATGAGTTTTTAGTAGGGAGTTTAAGGTGCTGAGTGGAGGGGAAGGCATGCCGAGCACCCTTGGGGAGGGAGTAGCACAGTTTAGGCATGTGATACCTGAAGGCTGCCTGACCTGCCAAGGTGCCCATACGTAGGACAGTCATGAAGCATGAGTCAAAGTTTCTGAGAGGGTAGGCTGGAGGGGGAGCAGCTGTTAGAACTGAGGAGAGGTAAGATGGCAAGGACTCGGTCCAGAACTTTGCCATTAGCCTAGCACAGTGGGATTGTCTCTGATCATGGAGCGGGGGAAGGTTGAGGGACCGGTAGAGGATGCAGTGGTGAGTGGTGGGAGGATAGTCGAGGGTGAAGAGACAGAAGGCATGGAAGAGAGGGTCCAGTCTGGCTATGGTGGACTTGTGAGCAGCACTGTAGACTACATCACCATAGTCTAGAATAGGGACAATTGCTTGGTGTGCCGGCAGCGGGCTGCATCCATGGCTGCAGTATAGGGCACCCAACTTGGGGTACAGCTATTTGTGTATGTTATCTATGTGTACAGAAAAGTTGAGGTGCTGGTCAAGCCAGACCCCAAGGTATGTAAAGGAGGTGCAGACCTCTAATGGAGTCCCATCCAAGGTGTGGAAAGTGGGGTTGGGGGGGGGAGTCGAGAAGGCCTATGCCTAGTGCCAAAGGTCATTGAGTCAGTTTTCTTGGCATTTAGTGCTGCTCAAGCAATTTTCAATGACAATAGAACCAGACTAAGCATGGGCAATGTGGAGAAGCTCACATTTCTTAAATGAATAAGGAATTTGGCCAACATTCTGGTCACCCACTGGATATCAGTTTTGCCAACTTTTATCTTGACAGTCTTAGGGATAGTGGTGTTGCTGACCCTCAATGGGAAAATAAAGAGGATAAGACATTGTTGTACTAAAGCACTTGGCACTAAATGGCATACTGTTATTGCCGTACCAAAAAGTACCACCATGTCTCATCCTCGGTCATAATCAATCATCTTGTGTGTCCTCTTGTCCATAACCAAATTAAATTTCAATTAATTTGTTGTATCTAGCAAGTTAGCTTAACTTTCAAGACTCCTTTCCTTTCATTTCAAACATACTGTAATAAATACAAAAGTTTTGGTAGAAACTAACCCAGAGATATTATGTCTTCACCCTGTTTCTCTCTGTGTTCTTTTCTTATTATAAATGTCTTTCCTGGGTCAGTAATCCATTTAACTTCTAAGGTTATTACTCTCTGCAGTCCCACCCGCTATTATACAGGATGCTGTCTCTTTGATACCTGCGTCCTGTATAATGGTGGGCAGGACTGCAAATAGTAGGGTGAGTTGTTACTAAAAACTCTGGATTTATTATGTTTGAAGTGAAAGGACAGCAATAAGGGTAAGGAAAAAAAGAATAATACAATAAGAAAAACTAGCAGAAAATAAAATAATGATTTTCACCGAACGCATGTAAACTTTGAAACACTTATGTAGAATTGTGGTTTTAACATTTATAGCTATACAGAGTTGTTTTGTTCTGGCTGGCTGTCTCTAGCTCACTAAGTGAGAAAAAAAAAAACATGGCGGCTATTAGGATTTTGAAAATTCTATGAGGCACAGTGATTTTAGGGTTAAAAGGCAGGCTGGCACAGGGACTAGTAATTTACTGGTCTCAGTTGCAAGATACTTGCCTGGGTAGAGGGTGCTCTGTACCAATCAGAGAACAGGGTTTCTCTAACCCATTTTCTAAATTCCAACCACAGCACAGTGCAAGAGAATCACACAGTTTAGTGGGAACTGGGCCATAGCAAGTTGACGTCAATGGACTTACAGTAGATGAAATAAAACTGTGTTGCAGAGCATTTTTATCAATCAATCAATCAATAACTTTATTTTACTAGGCATAAACACCATTGAGCAAGCTCATTTTCAAGGTGGTCCTTTAAAAGAAATCTCTGTATTTAAAGCCTTTTTTGTAGAGGATAAGTTGATTATACTTATAACTCTCATCACAGATGCAGAAACGTATTGAAGCTATAGCAATGACAAGGCCTCATGTCACGAGACCAGTATCCAGGAGCATGAGAGGATGTTGAGCTCCTCTGGGACAAAGTGGAAGATGTTGAAAATAAAGCTGCAATAACCTTGGGTGAGTGGAGGGGGACAGAAACAAAAATGTGGCTGGTTTCCTGCAGACAGCTACAATCCCTGTTTCGATACATCTGGCACCCACAGATCGAGGTCGCAAAGAAGCATCAGTCCTAGCCCCCCTCCTGGAAAAATGGTGGCTGGCTGAGGCCTATAGTGGCCTGATTTCTAAGATGCACCAAAAAGAGAGAATCCCAGAACTTGCCGGAGACAAAGGCCCACTAATATGGAGGGTACATTGAATATGCAATAGATAATCTACTACAGGGCATGCAGCAGTGCTCTGGTATATGTACACTTTGGGTGTATTGTGAGGCATGGGGCTGCAGGCCAAGTGTGTTTAACCACCCAAGGCGTACATGTATCAGAGCATAACCACTGCCCTGTAGTGGATTATCTATCTTTTAAAATCTCCAGAAGGTTCTATGGGGTGAAAAGAAGGGCAGGCGAGTGGTCATTGTGGAATAATGCAGTCATGTGGTGTGTTTCATCCAATCAGGAAACTAGATTTTCACAGGTTTTTCTTACCCATTTGATAAACATATTTCATGACTTTTCAGCTAAACTGGTCTACAAATATAAATGGTTCACAGAGGCCCACTACAAACTAAGAACTCTGGGGGTAAAATAGCAGTTACCATTCCCAGCCAGACTACAACTTCTCCACAGTGGGGCTCCTCATTACTGTATCTCGCCAGAGGAGCAGATGAGTTTATTCAGTGTTCATGGCCTTTGGCACCAAGCAGCTTCAAACTCAGACCAATCAGCTGGCTGTTTTACAACACTCACACCTGGGGCTACTTGGAGACCTGAACTATCATCCCATGGCAGACCACAGCCAAGCCAGCTCAAACCATGGACAGAATCATAGGTGCCCGAACCAATGGGTGAGGGGGGGCGGCAGCTACCCACTTTTGACCAAGAGCATTCAAAATGCCCCTTTAATGCATGCACAATCAGAAGGGATGCAATCATGGTCTCTTGTGTTATTTCTACAACCCCCCCCACCACACACACCTTTCTCCATGTTCCGGCACCCCTGGACAGAATGGCAAAAATAGAAGCCTGAAAAACAGGTGCGCCGTGAAAGAAGTAGATACTGCATGGCATCTTAATCTCCACCCTAATGTAAGCAAAGCAGGGGCAGGGGTTCCTGAGCCTCCACAGGCAGTTCAGACTCCATCAGAGAAGATGGTGACAGACAAAAAGAAAAGACACCCCCTGGATACCGTAACTATAGGCTTCAAAATTATGGCACTGCCTTTCTGGAGAAACACCATCATGCCCAGAATCCATACCAGCTACACTGTTTTGATGAACTAGCCAGAGGTGTCAGGGCACAGAAAGAGGACCCTGGGGAAAAGTGGGTCATCTCCTTCTGTTAGGAATGTATACTGTTGTTTAAATTTGAGATTCCAAAAGTGTGCACTTGGACAATGAATAAGTGGTGTATCTGACCTTAAACAACAGAGCTTTAAATAGCACTGATTGTAATGGTAAGTACTTTTCGTGATATAGAGGGAAGCAATGTTACGTTATACAACATCTTTTATTATAAAACAGACACAACAAACAAGTATAAAATTGTGACTCAGCAGATTCATTTTTTTAAAGTTAAGCAAACAGAATTTTTTACTAGCAGTCTTACAAGTAAGCACTACTCACAAATTGGATTGAGCAGCTGGCACAACATATAGGGCACAAGCCCTTTAACATAGCACTTGCATGCTGTTAGGTTGTGTTGGTAAGCAAGCCAGGTCCCCATGCATGACAGTGAGGCCCTGGACACACTGGGGAACTTAAAATGGTTTAAGTGCCTTAAAACGGTTTAAATCTCCCTAGTACTGTTTGCAGACAGACTACAAGCCCTTTAAAAAGTGTTAACAAAAGTGTTTTTAAACCCCACAAGATACCTAGTCTTAAAACCATTTTAAAAACGTTTTGGAGCTAGCATGGTTTTACTCACAGGTCTGTCCAGGAGTAAAAACGTTTTAAGCTCTAATGGTTTAACTAAAACAGTTCTAGCTGCAGTGTGTCCAGGCATGCACAGTTCTGTGTGTTGAACTTAACATAAAATAGTTACAAGGAGAACAGGTTTAACACTAGCAGTGTGGCCACACTAAACCATTATCAAAAATGGTTACTGAGTAGTGTGGCTGCACTGAAATGGTTTAGCTAAACTGGTTTTAAAAACAGGTTTCAAAAACAGTTTTATAGTGTGTCCAGGGCCTGAATGTCTTGAAATCACCACAATCAGCATGACGTTGGACATCATGATGCCAACATGCTGTACCCAGTCTGGTGGTGTCCTACATAAAAAAGACAGGCATTAGAGCTGGTAAACCCCTGCTATCACACCAGCAAGCACATGTAAAAGGAGATTCTGCCCAGATTCATTCTGTAAAGGTTTTTAACTAGACTTTAGTAAATCCTGAATTAGTGATACCAGAAAATGACTCTGGTAGCAAGGCTGTCTTTTAACTTACTTTATGGTTACAAACCATGCACTCCTAGAAAGGAATACCATCATACTGTAAAAACCCAGTGACTGAAACTGGGGTATGCTTAGAAAAAAACAGAACTAAAATTAGTAAGTTAGTAGTACTAAATGACTGAACTGATATTTTCATTTTGGTTTTACAGCAGTCTCAGCAGTTGCCCTACATGGGTATAGTCCCACAACAGTCAATGAAAAGGTCATAGGAAAGTGGTTAGTGTAAATAATTTAGACACTGTACCTATTTAAAACCTGTTTAAAATTATCAGTATAATTATGATATTTTAGAACTCTAGTGCATCCATCAAGTGCATTTAAGTAGTTAAAAGTGAACTCTTGTAACAGTATCACAGTATGGCACAAGGATTAGGCAGTAACAAGTTCTCTGCACCCTGCCTTAGCATGAGTTTGTTTCAAATATTTTCTGGCCACGCCAAATGTCAGCACCGTGTCATAATACGTAAAAGAAAAATGTCTCCAACAACAAGCTCTAAGAAACTACAGCTACAGCAAAAACAGCTGCTTGATAAAATGCCAAGCAATCAAAACCTCGCAAAGCAGGCAAGGAACCGTGCCAAAGAAGACTACTATAACCAGGGCTGAAACAATTTCGGGACCTCCGCCCCCGCACCCTCCGTTATATATATATATAAAACAACTCCAGTCCATGCAATAGTTGACACATAACAATAAAATCAGTGCACTATAAATTCAAATGCTATTTTTGACACTCTATTATTCCTTAGCTGTACTTCATACAGTATATTGACTGGTAACCCAAATATCAGATGTTAAAGGAGGATTACATATAGCCAAGCATACGATATCTAACTAGACTATATACTATGGCCCAGATATTCAAAAGGGTTGCGCATGGCGCAACAGTGTTGCGCCATGAGCAACCCACTGATGCACCACGGCGCAATATTCAAAAGGGAAAAGTGCGCGGCATAAATCCCAATGCGCCGGAGCACATCAGTAATGTATGCAGGCACAGGTAGGGAGGGCGTGCCCATGCATAACCTGCACAGCCCGATATTCAGCCCGGGATGTGCAGAACCATGCATGCGCAACCCCTACCTGTGCCAGCACAAAGTTAAACCCCCCCCAAAAAAAGGAACAACTGATGGCCACCCACAGGTGAGCTGCCGCATTGCAGGGCGCAACCGCGGCAGCTGCCACCTGTAGGTAATACCAATTCCGGCTGCACCTGGTGGCGCCCCCACGCCGATCATGGGCATAAGTTTAAAAAGCTTCCCGTCCTATATCCCTGGTGGTCAGTGGACCGCAATCTGCCGATCACAATCGGGCGAGAGAAATCACTGGACCTGATAGATATAGGACGGGATCTATGTTCAAACAAATGCCCATGATCGGGCTGCAGGGGCATCGGTCCTCGATGGCTGCTGCCTGGCAGGGTGCCAGGCGCAAGTCACCAGGGACCCACGCACCTGCATGCAAATGGGGCCATAATGACATGCAAATGGCCCCATGTGTGCCTTGCATAAATTATGGCCCCATTTGCATGTCACCTTTTGAATATCGCGGGTGCTGTGAATGGCGCAATGGCACTTGCGCTAGCGCATCTCCATGCTCCACTCTGGTCACTTGCACTGGCGCAGTGCCACTGCGCCATGCACACTGGGGGTGGCCAGGGTGCAATATTCAAAGCTGCTGAGCCATGGCACAGCTCCTTTGAATATCGCCCAGGCCACACCCCTACGCAGCCAAGTTGAGCTGCGCCCATGCTTGCGCCACAGCCTGGCGCAGTTTGAATATCCAGGCCATTGCTCTCCCTTACAGTGCTTCTTTGTGATAATAGCAGGAAAAGAATTGATTTGTAAATAAGGAAATGATAAAGGTACCTAAAAACATTACTTTACACTTGTAAATGCAATGGTTGCTAAAGGTTTTTGTTAGAGATGAGTTATGCATAATAATGCTATTGATTCATTATTGTTTGCTGACTACCTAAGGATCATGGTCCAGTGATGTACCAAGTTTATTAGTGTTTATCCTGATTGTTTCTTGAGTTATAATGTAATAACTTATATTTGATTTAATCTAGTATTGTTTAACATCATACAAAGTTAATTTGTCTGGCTGAGGTACAGTACCCAGTTTACATGTATAGATATCATCTTTTACATTAAGGTACGTTTCTGAATTTTATTAATTTCTCAATACAAATTCTTGTTAGTTTAGATTGTACAGGTGCCATGATGAAGTCTGCACAGCTCCTGAAACATTGACATGTTTTATAAACTGACAGTTTAAGTACAACAAATGCTGTTTAAACAATGACATGAATTTGGTGAGTGGGCTTTTTGTCCAACAGTTTTTTCTGTTGTTTCTGATGTAGTTGGAACAGGTTCCTGCTGGTATTTTTTACTCTTACAGGTACCCACAGCCACACTGGCTGCAATATACCTGTACTAGCAAACAATGACAAAGATCTGGAATGTTGGTCCAAGGGAATTATTTGTTACTGCAGCTAGGCCCAAATGTACAAGACGATCACTGCCCTAAAAGCCAGTACATATTGTACAACTTATTCAGAGGTGTTCAAATCAAAACTTTTAGGACTTACCCAGCCATGACTCTAGGTGAATTTTCACTTGCCCCTATTCATTATAATGAAATTAGCTCTCTTTTTGTACTTGCCCTTCGAGGAAATGTACTTGCCCCAGACAGGGGGCAATAGGATTTGCACACCCCTGACTTATTTGTCCATATAAATGCTGAAACCTTTAAGACACACCAACATTGCAAATTTCTTTGAGGGCATGTACAAACCCAGGTTAAACTTAAAAAGCTCTAATGAGGTATAACTCAAGGTGGACTTAACCTCACAGATTTCCCTGTAAGTCACACCTCACTGGCACAGAAACAGCTTGACTGAACGATACCATGCCCCCTTCTGCACCAGTACTTCAAGTGGTTCCAAGAAGAACACCTTGCATTATGCAATGCAGGCCCACACTGAGCTCCTTTTAAAGGGCTTTCCTGAAATACTAAGAAAACATCCAACAATGAGTTACACACACACACACACACACACACACACACACACACACACGCATGCACACACGCACACACACGCACACACGCACACACACACACACACACGCAGCATGGACTCAGGTGACGAGATGTCCAGATGAAAACCCTGGAAGACACCCCTCCTCCCATTCTGGGATAACTCTGCTGTCATCGATGGAGGCAGACTCATCAAATGCAAACAAAATAGGATTGCACTTTAAATAGCAATTATTGAGAGATGACACAGTTCAATATTGCAGTATGTACAAATTTATTATACCACAAGCTGGTGCCCAGAGGATCACAAAGTAAATAAAGGTGTCAACACATATATATAACTTAAAAGTCTCCAAAATCAATGCAGCAAAAATATTGCTGGTAAATGTGCAAAGGTGCAATGCAGTATAATGCGAATCTATCACTGGAGTGGCTGGTAGATAAGTGTGAGTGCAAAGCGGAAAAGGCATTTGGTGAAATACCAAAGTTCAGAAATTTTCAGTCAGCCAAAGCCAGTCCAAAGATAGACATCTTCACTTTGGCTCTTCTCCATTTCAGCAGGCATGACACAGCGTTTTTTTCTAATTGTTTTGTATTTTTTAATTTTTTTAAGAGCACACACTGAGCTCATGCAATTTTCTAGCAGCCACCTGATGTTTGGCAACCAATCTGGGACGCGGAATCCAGCAAAACCAAGTGTTCTGTAGCTCTGTGTCCCATTGCAGCTCTGGTGTCAGGCAAGAAAGGACCACTCTGCTGTGCTGTGTGTATTTTGTCAGAAAAACATTCCAAAGTTTGGCATTTGAACAAAAAGTGCAGCTGCTTGCAATCTGCCAGTTCTACAGTTAATTTTTTTCTGAGGTAGACAGTGAAAGGGAAGGAAAAGAGCAGTTATAAATTTGTTTGAAGGCAAGTGGTGGAGGGGAGAGGTGAGTGGCCTGCAGTGCTATGCTAGTTTGTGCTGTTGTACTCAAATCTTTTCCACAGGTGTACCTAATTGTAATGTAGCTTTCTTAATAGTGGGTGCCTAAGCCCCAAATGTTGTCATTTAATTTTATCAAATTGTAGTGTAGTTTGGTGATAGTGGGTGGCTGGATGTCAGTGTAGTTTTGGTGGGTGGCAGTGGGTGCCTGCCTGAGCCCCTCCCCTCAAATCTTGTAAAACACAGTATCCAATTACAGTGTAGTTTTCATGAGAGTGGATGCCTGAGAGCACCCTTTTGTCAAAAGCTTTATCTGATTGCAGCAAACTGCCTATAACTGCCATAAAGATGAAGAAAAAATGTCCTGAAAGGGAAGCAGGGAGGGAGGACTGGGAGAGGAGCAGGAGTAGCAAGGAAAAGTTCCAGTATGGTACCCATCTCCACAGCAAGTAGCTGTTCTGCAAGCATCAGTAGTAGTCATGTGGCAAATGATGGGGGTGATGTATATGGTGAGGATATTAGAGGGAGAAGGACAGACATAGGGAGTGGTGTCGGTATTGGTAGTGCTGGTGGATCCAACACTGAGAGGCATATTAGGGCTGGGCATATAATAGCATGTCAAGTGAAACCATGGGAATTTGTTAGTCTACAGAAGTCAGCTGGTAATATGCCCACTGTAAGCAGCAGCTTTCCCAGTCAGTCACAGTTAATGTTTAGTGGTACATCTGGTGGTGTTGAAACCAACCAGAGTGAAGCAGAAACACACAGATCTTCCAGTTTTCATGGTCCTTCTCCTCCTCCAAGTACTTTGCTGTCCCCTACTCATAGTAGAGCTATAACGCCCAAGGATCCTCCATCCCAATCCCAACATGTACAGGCAAGCCCTCCCCCTGTGCATCTTGCATGAACCACACAACAGCAACTAGGAGTGCCAGGTTGGGTGCCAACTCAGCAACCGGTATACCTGCACCAGAGTGAGCACCATGGACAATTTCCTGTCCACTGCTGGTTTGAGGCACTATATGATGCTTCTTCTCTGAGTTTACCCACAGGCCCCAAATCAGTGAGTGAGACTGGGTCTAACACTACTGTTATCCTGTCACTTGAGGAAAAATAATTATCTGGTGTACACAGGTGAGGTGCTGTTTATGTCATACCAACACCTAATTTCTTATAAAGCAAGCCAGTAACATGTCTGCCAACTGCACAGCTGGTTGCAGTGGAGAAGACTGCTATAGAGGAAGAGGATATGGAAGTGGAGATGCCAGAGGAGGGAGAGGGGCTGGTAACTGAGAAGGGGGAACCAGAAGCACAGGAAAAGGGCAGAGGAAGTGTGAAGCATCTGGTGAGAGTAAGGTGGAGATGAGCGGGGAAGGAGAAGTTGCAGAGTAGAAGCAGGGAGCATTGGAGGATGAAGCAGGAGAAGGGGAAGAGGAAGTGGAGGTTGAAAGTGTGTTGCCAGTTACAGCAAACTCCTCTGATGAGGACTATCATTCTGAGAAGTCGAGGTTACCCTTCCACTAGTATGGGAGGACAGGAGTGGTAAAATAAGAAAGGCAAGGAAGAAGAGAAAAAGAATGAAAGCAACTTGATGAAGCATGGAAATCCAAGTCTCAGGCCAAGTTCCCAGTCCCACCAGATAAATCTCCTACTGCTGCTGCTGCTTCTGGTGACCATGTGGTGCAGCCACGTCATGCCTCTCCCATGTTCAGGAAAAGGAAATCTTGCAGTGGTCATCCTATTTTTTCTAAGCCCCCCCCCCCAATTCCTCAGTGTGGTGGTCATATAACTAAGAAAGCAAAGAGATCTTCTATCGTAAGGGAGTATTTTAGGGAAGACCCCAGAAATTCACTGAGAGCACATTTCAGTGTATGTGAGAAAAAAAAATTTGCCATGGTCAATCCACGTGGATATTGAGAACTAGCATTCTGGCTGATCATCAAAACGTGAGCATGGCTTCTTGCTAACAGTCACGTCCCTTCACAGTCCACACACAGGTTATACTCAGCAACAGCAGCCAGGTATTTATTTATTTATTTAGCTTTTGTTAACCAGGTAAGTACACTAGATAAGACATTTTCCTATTTTCAGGTACGACCCGCGAGAGTACAGGAAATACGAAATAATACAATATGATACACTTAAGGCAATTATAGAGAGTCAGGGAAAAGCGAATCATAACGTAGTCAGCAGGTACATACAAATGGTCAGAACAAATACAACAGATCACCAAGGCTGCGAGCAGCGCATTATATACAGGTCATATACAGTATAAGTACATTATATACAAATTAGGTATAGTATAAATCCCCAAAAAAGTGGAGATACCATCAGAGCAATACCCAATAAATAGAGTATATAAAGTGTGTGCAGGACAGTATCCATGCAGGCAGGTAGGTCAATAGGAGGGATGCTCAGTGCAGGGGACCAAGAGAGATTACGGAGGCTTGGGACAACCACATGCTGAGGAGAGCTTCAAGTGTCTCCACAAGGAGGTTCGGAGGCAAGCCTGAGAAGGGGAGGAGCAAAACTGGGCAGGAAGGGAGTTCCATAGTCTGGGGGCACACAAGGCAAAATCTTTGTCCCCCATTATAGTGCAAGTGGCAGAAATCCTTAGCACAGCAGGGCCCAGGGATCTGAGAGAGTACGAGGGGGAGGCTGCCGATACGAGGAGCTCCGCCAAACCAGGTGGGGTGCCGGTACCAAGGATTTTGCCCATGAAGCATATGATGGGATCATATGATTGGTTCAAATTATGCATCCCCCATGGCAGCAGCAGTCAAAGTCAACTGTCAGTAGGAGTGCGTCTTCCAAAACACCACTCCAAATAACACCACCACCACCAGCACCACCACTAGGCAGGGATAACAGTGGTAGTGGATGCAGTAGCAACACCAGTGCTAGTCCATAAATTATTACCACCAAACAAACCACACTCCAGGAGTCATTACATGACCACACAAAAATACCAGCTACTCTTCCAGCTGCTGTGTGAATCACTCAATTGACAGGTGAGATGGTGGCACTTGATCTTCAGCCATTGTCCATGGTGGAAGACATTGGCTTTCAAAGACTCTTATATGAGCTGAAACCCAAATACAGCATTCTATTGCGCTTCTTGTTTTCTCATCATGTTCTTCCTGCAATGTATTGGTCATACATATGCAGATGGCGACCTCTCTGAAGTAGGCAGAGGGGGGATATGTGAGTTTTCCTAGTGATATCTTGAGCAATACTGCAAACCAAAGCTTCCTGACTCTTATTGCTTATTAGGCTGTGTCAAGTACCAGCAGCACCACTACTGTCCCAACTCCACCACCAACACCAGCCACTGCAGGAGTTATCATGAGGCAGACAGACTCACAGAGGAACAGCTTTATACGGAGTTCCTTACTTAATGTGTCAGTCATGGATGGGAAGCACAGTGAGGAGAACATTCTATGCTTCGTGCAATCACTGCTGGACATCTGGATATACCTTCACAACCTGAAGGTAGCTTTTTTGTGACAGACAGTGGAAGTGACATGCTGAAGGCCATGGGGTTTAAGATTAAAATGCTTACTCAACCCATGCTCAGAAGCCACATTTTCAAAACCTTATAACTCAAGAACTGATTAGTACTTTTTTATGAAATCTTCTAACAGTACCTCGTTGGGCCTAACCATCGTTACCCTGAAAATGCCGGAACAAAATTTCAAATCCTTTGGGGCCGGCCGGTGGTGCTGAGGGTTGAGGCACTGGATGCCACACCTTGCTCCATGCTGGTGACCTGGGTTCGAGAGTGGACTCGGGTTGTTGGTGGGTCGGCTGGGGAGAGACTGGCTTGAGCATCCAATGACAGCTCGCCGTCACCGGGGAGGGATCTGGCCAATGCCCGACACTTGCACGACCCTGAGTGGAGGCTTGAGAAAATGTAAGCTCCAATTTGGGAGTAGAGGGGTGGCCAGTGAGCAGCCAGGACGTCGGCGTTAGCACCTTATGTCAGGGAGATACACGCTGCTCGGGGAGGGAGGAAAAACGAGAAACTGCCTGCCACAGCCGGGAAGTTGGGAAGACTGAGGCTGCGCCCACGATTTGCCGGAACCCGACCCGCAGCCCTCGACTGACGAAAATGTAAGGATCAGGGCACTTGCCCCCCACCTCGTCCCTGCCCGGAGGGTAAACCATGGCTCCATGGGGCTTGAGGGTCTGACTGGGTAGGGTTCCTGGCAGTGGGATGTCCACTTGTCTCCCCTGAAGGGTCGGAGATGGCAGGCAAGGGGGACTGATAAAGAGTAATTACAAAAAAAAAAAAATCAAATTGTTTTTTGCTCTGGACTTGAGCAAAAAAATAAGTTTTCACTCCCTGAGTTTTGAAATCCTGACAAGCGGCCATCACAAACTTGCCACATCATAAGAACATGGCACCCTGAGCACTCTTGCAAAATTTCATGCAGCTTTGTTGAATGGCACCAAAGTTATTACGACGCAAACACAAAGCAGTAAAAATGTTTCTTGCAAAAGGAAAAACCCATTTTCTCACGAGTGTGACCACAGCAGAGTTCAAACTCCATTCTACATTTGAAAAGTAGCATAACATTCTATCTCTGGGGCATCACAATATGATGGAATTACGCCATTCGTATTAGACATCATTGATAGATTCCTGTTATAAAAACTGTAGAGTTCACATACATTCAGTTCAAAATGTTTATTCATAGTAGAAAACATAGAACAGAAATATAGAATAGTCAGCAGATAAGGACCACTTGGCCCACCCAGTCTGTCCATTTTTCCCTACCTACAGTATCACTGCAGACCCTACTTGATCTCTGGTTCTTTCTCCTTCCCACCGTTCTTTTCCACTAAGATTTCCTGATGCCTAACCCATGCTTTCTTGAACCCCACTACTGTTTTTGCCCCACCACATCAGCTGATAGGCTGTACCAGGAATCCACCATTCTTTCTCTGAAGAAATGCTTTCTCATGTCTCTCCTGAATTTACCTCGCTCCAGTTTCATAGCATGCCCCCTTGTTCTTGAGTAACTTTCTTCTGAAAAGTACTTTTCGCCTGTGCCTTATTTACCCCTGTGAGGTATTTAAAGGACTCTATCATATCCCCCCTCTCCCTCCCCTGTTCCAGGATGTACATATTGAGTTACTTTTGTCTTTCTTTTTGATGCAGAACCCTCACCATTTTAGCTGCCCTCTGTTGGACTGCTCCCACTCTGTCTATGTCCTTCTGGAGATGTGGGCTCTAGAACTGTATACAGTATTTTAGGTGATGTTCTGTCAGTGACCTATACAAAGGCAACATCACCTCCCTCCTTCTGCTGGTGACACTTCTCCCTATTCACCCCCACATCCCACCAATCCTCTCAACTGTCTTGCGACACTGCCTGGCCACCTTTAGCTCATCGGAGATGATTACCCCCCAGGTCTGTCTCCTGTTGATGGTTGTCAATAACACTCTCTCCATTTTGTGCTCTGCCCTTGGGTTACTGTTTCCCAAGTGCATTATTTTGCATTTTTTTCACATCGAAATCCAGCTGCCATACCCTTGACCCCTCCTCAGGTTTTCTCAGGTCTCTGCTCATCATTTCAAACCCCCCTAGAGTGTCCACCCTACTGCATATTTTGGTGTCATCCACAAAGAGGCAGATCTCCCCTCCAGCTCCTCTGCAGTGTCACTTATAAAGACATTAAAGAGGCTCAGTCCCAGCGCTGATCCCTGAGACACCCTGTTGGTCACCCTCCCCTCCTCCGAGTAAACTCCTTTCACCACCACCCTCTGGTGCCTATCCCCCAACCAATTTCTTATCCAGTTTGTCACCTTTGGACCAATTCCAAAGCTAACCAGATTGTTTTCTCATCACCTATGTGGAACAGTGAAAAGGAAAACCTATGTATCAGAGCTGGTTTACAATGGAGTCCTATTCATGCAAAGTTCAGCCGGCATCACAAAGGCTGCCATAAATACAAAAGTTACAATAAATTACTTAGATAACAACAATAAAACACTGACAGGTAAACAATCCCGTATTAAACAATTGCACTAAATTAAACAATTGCACATAATCTGCTGAAAGTAAATAATTTTATGTACAATTTTTTAAAGGGAATAGTGCATTTTTTAGTACTGTAATATGCAGTTACAAACACACATACCCCTCTTTTGGACCAGCATAGCCTTTTTGTCATAATATGTACTTTCTGCCTTATAATCCCATGGAAAAAAATACATAAAACAGTAGCAATACCTGTTCATTCATTGATACCAGTAGGAGCTGTATAAAACTTATCCATATCTATTATTTGAAGTAATAATACCTTTTCATTGATAACACCAGTAAACGTTCTTGAATTTCCACTTACAATGAATGGTGGCACCCAGAAACAGAAGTCCTGTTTCCTTGTTAAACATCTGCTATAAAAGTAACAGGTGCTCTTCAGTGGAATATGAAGGCACGTGTGGTTCTGATGACATCATAAACAGCTCAAGCTGCACTCTTATCAGGGAAATGCTTTGATTGGAATTTCACTTCTCACCACAGCATGGCTTGTTCTTTAGTGATGTATGGGCAGGCATAACCACACATCGTAACTCAGTTTGGCAGATATCCTCAAGAATACAAAAGTCTTTGTTTGTCATTTAAGAATAGCATTGTTTCACAGAGATCAGCATCAACTTGGCAGAAGTTCACGTTTTCATATGTCAAGGACTGAAATCTACACAAATTTTAGAAGAAATTTCTATCAAAGTTGCACAATGTCTATGAACATAGAAGTGAATTTGCAGGATCAAAATCTGTATGGATGGTGTAAAATAAGATCTAGAGACAGAGTTTATCTTTTGTAATCAGCAGTTCATTGAAAGGTTTTCAGATATACAGTAACAGTGGCGAACATACAGTATAGGAATCAAGACATGGACTCCAGGGAAATGAATATAATATAATACAATACATCACTCAAAGCCCTCACACCTTCAAAACCATAATATGTGTGTGACTTGGATTGTGGGTTTAATATCTGTAACATTTTTGGTCCAAATTTCTAACAAAAGAAAAAAATCTTGCAAACAACAAAATACAGAAAAAAAGTTTGCAGTCCACAAACAAGCAGTGTGTTGGAAGGTTTACAGCTTTTGTTTAGACACTTTTCAGAAGTCACAAATCCATGTTATAAAATGGGTTGAGAGTGTTCTGTGTCCTGATTGGTCAGGACCTGTGTCCTTATAGTAGATCAACCCTGAAGGTGCCACTTTTTGGGGACAAGCTGGACACAGTGCAGCTCACATATCCATGCCTGCCAGAAACTTAAAAAAAAATTCTGGTAGCCCTACAATACTTTCTGTAACATTTAATTTTGACAAATATGCCATTTGTAACACTTTTTAAAAAAAAATCTCCCACCCCTACATCACAGGTATAAATATAATAAATAAATAAATAAATAAATAAATAAATAAATAAGATACGCATTTAAAACCACATTCTGCCTTTAAGTTAGTTTTCATTTAAACAAAAAAAAATTCTGGCTGGCCTGTAATCCTTTGCTCCACTGCCAGTCGCTGCTCACTTCTGCTCATTGCAGGGCCATGACATACCCCCATGCAGCACTCCCATTTTCTTTGTTTGCTCTCGACTCCAACCTCCTCCAGAAAAATCAGCATTTCTGCTTTCACTCTTCATTGCCCCCCCTTCCCATATGACCACATCTCCAGGCAACAAACCAACAGAGCGCAGTGCCTTCTCTCCATCAGTTAGAAGTGGGAGTCATTTGTAAGCCAGAATGTCATCATTCACAGTGCCGGGGGCTCTCTGGGTTCAGCTTTTCAAACCCTCCAAGAGGCCCAGCCTGGGTTGCCTAAAGTTGTGCTATACTGGGTACATGGGCCTAACGTGGTGCAGTGCTTCTATCTGGGGTAGCAATACTAGGCACCTGGCTGTTGACACATAAGGCTATTACACCTCAGGAAACAGTGCATAACCTGTTCACACAGTCCCACCCCTGAACAAGTGACACTGTACTAGCAATAACAACCACCCCAAACCAAGAAATGCAGTTTAAAACTAATAATTTATTAAAAAGAGAGGGTAAGAAGACAACAAGGGGACAATAGGGAAAATGGGAGCAATGGGGTAGCAGTAAACTCAGTATACTCTATGTAATAACAACAGCAACAATTAGCCCCACAATCTACCCCCCCAGCAGTCCATCAACCCCCCAAGTGGGTGCACCCAACTTAAATCCTCCAAAAAGCCATTGGTGAGAGCTCTCTTTTTTTTGTTGTAGTGGATAATGCGCTGAAGAAGCAGTTGCTGCTAGCAGGGTAGGAGCTATGGGGCATGCTTTAAACTGTTGCAAGTGAACAAACTTTGAAAACCAAACTATTACTGAACAATATCCTAGATTTAATACTAACGAATATGGAGAATAAAATTCTTAATGTTAATATTTTAGCAGTGCTAGGCAATAGCGACCATCAGATAGTTACCTGCCACTTGGTCAAGGGGAGACCAAAACATGTTTGTAGCACAATCATTACAAACTATCATATGGCTGACTTTGATGGTATACTGGAGAGCCTCTCTAAAATAGACTTGGAAATAACCTTCAGACACATGACAGCTGACAATGCATGGGAAAGGTATAAGGGCATAATTAACAAGATTGAAAACATGTATGTATCAACAAGGAAAAATACAACAACAGAGGTAGGGTTCCAGTTTGGCTAAATTAAAAAGTCACTAAACAAATAAGACTTAAGCAAAAGGCTTATAAATGGGACAAAAAAGAACAAACTCAAGAAAATCAAATTAAGTACCTTAAAACACAAAAAGATCTAAAATACATGATTAGGCAGGCCAAAACAAATCTTGAATTTAAAATAGCACATACAAAAGATAGAAAACTACCGTATTCATATATAAATTCCAATTGTCGGAACAAAGTGAGAAATATAGGACTAATACTGGATAATAACAAGGTGATTGAAGACGACAAAGTGGTAGCTGACAAATTAACAATTATTTTTGCTCAGTTTTTTCATCACCATCCCAAGCCCCTGTGTCTATTTTACCAAATAAACTGACTGAACCACCCTTTACAATAGAAGAGGTATATAAACTACTAAATCAATATGATGTTAAATCTCGTCCTGGGCCAGATAACATCAATTCCATGTTTTGGAAAAAATCAGCCACAGCACTGGCTCACCCTCTCTCAATTATTTTTAGTTACTCACTAAGGGATGGTTTTGTTCCAGATGACTGGAAAAATGTGACAGTTATACCAATATACAAAAAGGGAAATGGGAAAAATAGAAAATTATAGGCCAATAAGTCTGACTTCCCACTGCTGTAAACTCTTGAATCGACTTATCAAAAATAGACTTGAATTATATATGGATATTTCCGATATAAAAGATAACAACCAACACGGATTCAAAAAGGGAAGGTCTTGCACCACTAACCTACTAGTGTTTTACAACAACATTAGTAAACGTCTGGATAGTGGTCACCCATCTGATGTAATTCTACTCAATTTTTCTAAAGTCTTTGATAAAATACCTCATGGTAAACTGACAGACAAATTAATACAAGTAGAGGTTAATAATGATATAATTAGACAGATCCATAATTGACTGTTAAATAGAATTCAACGAGTACGTATTAACGGTACAATTTCCAGAGAGGGCTTAGTGGGCAGTAGTGGTGTTCCCCAGGAGTCAGTACTCAGGCCTATACTATTCAGCTTATACATCCAAGTTATGGACAAGGATATAAATAACAGTATTGTCAAGTTTGCAGATAATACTAAACTAGGTGGCGAGGTAAACACCATCAACAAGCACCTATCTCTAGTTGCTGACCTAGCCAGCATTGAGTTGTGGGCAGAGCAAAATTATATGATTTTCGACATCGATAAATGCATAGTACTCCACCTAGGTAGAAATAATCCAAATTATTTGTACATTTTAGGTCAGACAATATTAAAACTCATTCATTCCCATAGACGCCACATGGCGTTGGAACCATCCATTGCTGGAATGGATCCAAAATGGCCACTGGGAGCAAATGAGTTTTTTAAATCAGCACACAAAGTACAGGATTTGGGTATAACAGTAAATAACTCCCTCTTTTCCTCTGATCACTGTAGGACAGTTTCTAGAACAGCTCAGTCAATGGTAACTAAACTTAAACATTCATTTGTGAGCAAGACAGAACAACTTATTTTACCCATCTATACAACATTTGTCTGGCCCATACTAGACTATGGATTCCAGTTTTGGTCACCCTACATGCTTAAAGACATTAAAATAGTAGAAGGAGTACAGAAGGCTATAACAAAAAACATTCCTAGACTTAAAAGGCTTAATTATCAAACCAGACTACTGGAAAACAGTCTACATTCCCTCAAAGCCAGAAGACAAAGGGGAGACTTATTACTATTGTATAAATGAATACAATATCAGGATCTCATGTTGGACTGTGACCTACAATTTAGTAATACAACAGGCAACCTAAGATCCCATAATAAAAAAAATACACAAACAGTAAAGAGGAATAATTTCTTTACACTTCGAGATCCAATGGTATGGAATAGACTATCTAAAATGGCAGTAAACTGTACAAGTTTAAGCTCTTGTAAAAATACCCTAGACAGACTCTGTTATAATCACCAATTGTTGGTCTAATTTGCCCACACATGTGGGGGACATTTCCGATGGGCCTAGAGCCCTTTTATGTCCTTTAGTCCCTAGTAACCCTAGTAATCCTAGTAATTAAACAGTAAACTGTTGAAAAAGGGGCCCTTATTTGTAATTCACACAAATGGCTGGTTGAATGGCCTTCACAGGTCTCCTTACTGGGCCTATCAAAGTGGTAAAGTCCCACCCAGGGCTTCTCCCTCAGTCCCTGGCACAACTGCAATTTTTCCAGTTATGAGGCTGAAACCACAATGATTAATCATGGTTTTGTAGCTTTAGAGATACCTCAGGTATCTGATGATGAAACAGGCAAGACAGTTGGATGTGCTTTCAGCTGGACAGGAGGCTTCCCCAGGGTCATCTGGTGTTCACTCACCAGTCTTAGCTCTCTCAATATCAGTCAAGTGATGCAAGTGCAGGGGGTCCAGGACCCTGAAGCCGGCAGTGGCCTTCTTGGTCTTTGAAGGAGCTCCTCCTCCTCCTCCTCCTCCAGAGGGGAAAGTCACTGGTGGGGCAGGAAAAAACACAGCACCAATCCTCGCCTTAGTTTTTATAAAAACGTATTTTCTTCACAAGAGTCAGTTGCTGAGATCGTAGACTTCTTTAGTCTGCCAGGCCTGCTGTATCTGGCAGAGGCTGAATCACCAGCTCACAGCTCCTTTCACACTTTCACACTGGGAGAACTGTCCCAGCTCCCTGTGAGCAGCGCCTTTCATAAAGGATGAAACTCAGTACTCTATTGCCCAGTCTTGTTCACAGAAAGCAGCCTTTGGAATGTTAGCCACACTGTGTTGGGTTTGCAAGCAAGCTGCAATGCATTGTAGGCTCCTGACTGACCAAAATGCATGGCAAAATCTTTTACTAACTTCTACCCCTTCCTAAAAGTCTTTCCTGGAGTCAGAGGGCTGATGGGAGACATCGGCGCCACCATATTTGTTTACATTACTGTTCAGGCTTTAGCAGCTTGCTGTGGTTTTACTGTGAGCACTGGAGAGCTGCTTATATATTGCCCTGGCCCCACTGCCTGTCCTGGGACCAGGGACATGACTAGTGATTTGGCCACTTTGCCTCTTTTCTTGTCAGAGGCTTCGGTATGATAGGTGGCCTATGAGCTACTCTCCGTGTTCTGTAATGTGCGCTGTTGCTTTTTCCTGTTTCTGACCTGCTGCTTGCTCTGGGCTAGGAAACACTATTTTAGTGTGCCTGATGATGTGGGTGATTTTCAGTCCTGGCCCCACTGCCATCCCTGTAGCTGGGATACTGTACTGTAGTGGATTCTGCCGAATGGGCTGGTTTTCAAAACGGAGCTCCAGCTACAAGCCCATGCTCTCGTGCATGCACAACAGCGCTGGTAGTGGTGGTCTCAGTTCCCCCATTCTCTGGCCTGTTGCTTGTTCAACTGGTCATGGAATCTTCTCACTACATTCGATGGCACTTCAACACGCAGTCTTAGCCCCAGAAGGCTGTCTGGGGGAAGGGCGGAGACACTAGTGTACTGTGGGGCACCAGCCAAGAAGCTTTTCAGTGGAGTCCTGACTTGGATCTTGACAGGGCTTCTGGTCACAACTACCACTGCCCTGATGATCCTCCCATTGGTGCTCCTGGGACTGGAGGGTGAAGTCTGAATGAGGGGAATTGAGGTGAGAAAAAAGTACTTGCAGGTAAGCTCCAAATAAATTTTGTGTGTAGAGCAGCTTACATCTGCATTAGTTAGGGCGTTATTTTTTATATTTATGAAAAATTAGCAGTTTCTGTGATTTTTAATCAGTTTTCAGGAACCAGAGGAGGTTTGTCAACAACTATCATGGTTGTTTTTCCTTAGAAAATAGAGTGCAGTACGGGACCCAGAAGCAAATGTTATATTTCTTTGAGCATGTCTCTACAATAAAAATTACAGTGGGGTCTGCTTATAACATGCACATCTGTGTATCAGAGAACTGCCTGTTATGGCAAGTAGTCGGTGTAACAACTGAAGGAAGAAACAGCTGCAAAACTGCCAAGTGCTGTATCCCCCTACAGATCAGAGAGCTGAAATAGCATCACTGTCAAAGAGGAGCTGCTGGGAGAAGTTAAACTAAAGTAAAAAGATAGGAACTAACTACTTATGGCTCATCACATTACCATGAAAACAGGACAGTAGCGGCTAAGCTAGCCTAAAAAGCCATTCCGAGGTGGGAAGAAGGAACCGCTTCATCCCACTGTTGCCTGTGGACAGTCCATGCCATCCTCCACCAATGGATGAGGAGGAGCCACTAGAACACATTCAGCTATGCTGGTCAGGACATTCTTTGCTGATGAAGTGAATGACATTAATTGTGGATTTGAGTCCAACTGGTGGTGGATGCCAATGTGAGACTCTGATGCTGTGAAATTAGCAGAATCTAACAAGAATTGCCTGCCTCTCTGGGACGAGTAAAAGTCTCAATCCTGTTACCCAGAAAAATACACAAAATACCTGGAGGTCCCAGGTAGCACTTCAGTCCCTTCTCCTTTACCAGATAAAAGTACTAAGTTCTGGTCAAAAACTGCCCGATGTAGACGGTGGGCAATAGTCGCTATGGGCCCGATTCTAGAAGGGTGGTGCAGGTTGCCGCTGAACGCAACCTGCACCAACCGCAGCTGTGACATTGACCCTACACCCTATTCTGGAAGGGGCAGGGTCTCCGCAGCAAAATCCTTTGAATTGCGACATGTGGCAAGGTACGCCACACAGAGGGTGTACCTGGCCAGAATGTCGCAACCCGCTGCCCAAGTCGCAATTGCACCCCCCACCCATGCCCTGACCCCTGGGTTGCCTGCACGTCACCAGCCCTGGTAGTCCAGTGCCCCTCCCCAACTGTACATGTCCAGTAACAAATACACTCCCGATTCCCTGGTAGTCTAGTGCCCCTCCCCGAACTGTACATGTCCAGTAATAAAGACATTCCCACTCCCTGTAGTCTAGTGGCCTCACCCCCACCCAGCCGGCCGCATTACCAGCCCACCTAGCACCCCCACCCGCCCCAGCTGGCGACTGGCACAGCCCACCTCTCACCTCCATGGCCAGCCACCGATTGAGTGCTGTACTAGTGCTACAACACAGATGCTGTCAGAAATTATGCATAGCGGCGGTGACTCATGGTTCGGGCACAGGTGGGGATGGCAGCACCGCCTGCAGGGCTTCTACCAACAGCTGTTTCGGGGGTCTGGGGGTATGGGTAGCCCTGTGTTCTACTGGGGTGTGCTGACATGGGGATGGAATCGCACCGTCCAGGACAGCCGACGGGTCTACAGGACCCCTGGCATTATAGTTATACCAGCTAAATGCTGGTATAACTTATGTTGCCGGATCTCCTGTGAGTGGTTCTTGTAGAATCCTGATGTGGGCACTTTATGGCTGCCCTTCTAGAATGGGGTGCAACTGCTGCCGTAAACCCCCTAGCGCCATGTCGCAGCGGGTTTATGTGGCATAACAGCTGTTTGGCGCAAGTGGCCTGCGACATGTCTCGGGTCACTTTGCAGAATCGCGCATGTGGCAACTACTGGCGTAAGTTGCTACATGCACCATTCTACTTGGAGCAACTGCTGTCACACCTGGTGTAACCCTTCTAGAATCGGGCCCAATATGTTGAGCCTTTAACATTACAGTCAATGAGAATGACAAGAGGAAATGAGAAATTGCCCACTAAAGCCAATTGTCCGTTATAGCCATGGGCGGTATAAGTGGAGTTGATTGCATAGGTGCTCTGGTGTGCTATGCTATGGCACTTGGAATTCTGTTGCCATTCTGTAGACAACTCTTAAAGAGCCTGGGATGTGCACATGGGCCTAATGGGCAGAGGGCAGGCTGGTAATGGAGGGAGGGGGGTCCTCCTAGAGGGGGGTACAGGCAAACTGGATAGACTGTGGGGTCCTTTTCTGCTGACAGATTTCTATGATTCTATGATCATAAAGAGCCTTAGCTATACTCTTGATAGATAAACCTCTAGTGTGGGATACATAAGCAATAAGACATGACAGAGTGCGGGTTTTCCTCTCATTTTTGCACATATCATCCAAAATTGTTGCCTCATGCTTCTGCAGTTGATCTCACTCCACTGGGTTGAGATGCACGAGAAACAAATGTAGGATGATATTCAGGCTCATCCCTTCCCCCCACTGTTGCACTGAAACTGTCACCCAGACTTACAGAACAGAGATGGTATAGGCTAAGCGGGGGACTAGACGCTGACCCACTATCCCCCCATCATGAAATGCATGATGGGGATGGGGCAACTTTAGGATTTGGACTCAGTGCAAAAAGGTACTGGGGCTAGGGAGGGGGTGGTAGGGAGAGGAGAGAGGAAGGAAGTAAATTTAAGGATGTGCTTAGTTGAGAGAGGGTTTGGCAGGTCTACCAAATATATGGGCATTTAAAAACCCACCTCACCTTTAATGGATTTGAGATCAGGAGGGGTGCATACAATTATGGGGCTAATTTTTCACATAATTAAGGGGCTGGGGCTGTGGGTTCGAAAGGGAGGTACTTTTTTAAAGATAATGTTGGGTGGGGGAGGTGGTGGCAGGGGGCCACTGAGAGGGTGAAGTGGCTATGGGACCAGCCTTGGCAGCTGAGAGGAGCAGTTCTATTTTTAAAAGTTTTTTATTCATTCTAAATATTAATACCCTTCAAATAGTGGATACTATTTATTTTTCAATCCTGAATAATAAAGATCCCATTTTTGTGCTGTTCATTAATCATTTTTCATTAGTTGTGTAACTTCAGATTTGTATGGCTATCTAGATTAGAATCTTCTTATCAAAGCCAGTTGTATTGAGAGTTTCAAACCTACTTGTATTTTGCAATAAGGCATGACTCGGGGTTTGATTAACAGTCTGTTAATCACCCCATGGGGTGCCATTTTGCCCCTAGAGGGTGTTAAACTGACTGTTAATCTAACTCCTGGGTGCCTTGTTGCTGTTATAAAACAACTTCCACTAAGAAAAAGTATCAGAAGAGTACATTTTGAATGTTTTCCTCATTGAGAGGGAGATTTTGTAAGCAATAAGACCTGAAAGTGTATGGGGCATTGGTGGATATCCGCACACCCAGAGGGGTGATTGTGTCCGATGCTGCAGGTGGAGGGCCCCCCTGCCCTGAAGCATGGAATGTTAACACGGAATGCATGAATTCTGCAAATTTCAACCGGCATACACTCACACAGACTCACACAGGTTTCATATAGAGCCAGAAGCTCAGTTTTATCAGGGGCAGGTTTAGCTGCAGAGATTGCTCTGTCATGCTGGTTAGGCTATGAAGGGGATTTTTATGGTCATTACAGAAACACCAGCAATAAAAAAAAATCTGAACAGTGTTTGCTTTTTAAAATTTTTTTATGTGAATGAGAAAGAGATCATGAGTAGGATAGACATTCATTTATGTATGTATGTATGCTTTTTTTAATTTAAGAGAGTTTTATTTTGGGGGCCTAGTTAATGTTTTTTAGCTGTATATAAGAGTAAAGGTGGCAGTCATGTTTGTGATAGAAATCAAGAATGAGGTAAATGGCTCATGAGATCAATATGTGATGTGTCCAGATTCCAGATTGCATGCTGAAAAATGTGATCAAGGGGCTGGGGGACTTACCATACGACAGGAGGCTGAGGGAGTTGAACATGTACTTGCTGGAGGAGAAGAGGGATGGGGGGATATGATTGAAACCTTCAAGTACATGAAAGGAATAAACAAGACAGGTATGGAGGGGCTTTTCAAAGTAAGGGTGGGGAGGGACACCCAGGACCATGATATGAGACTGGAGGGAGGAAGGTTCAGGAGGGAAATGAGGAGGCACTTTTCTATGGAGAGGGTAGTAGCTGGGTGGAATGTGTTACCGGTGGAAGTGGTATTGAGTAGAAAAGTGGACTGCTTCAAAAGGGGCTGGGGCAGGGCAAGGTGGGGTCAAGGGATGAGAAGAGTGGGAGGAAGGGGCAGCTGCAGAATAAGGGATGCTAGCTGCACATTCATGCAGACTTGATAGACCACTAGGCCTTTATCTGCAGGCAAATTTCGGATGTTGGACCTTTTGGGGAGGGATATTGGCACATGACCATATGCCAATGGAATAGTAACGGACAATCAGAATACAGTATTTAACTTGCCCGTGTTCTAATAATAACAATACAGTTCATCCATCAGCAGTTTAAGAATGCCAGTTCAGAATCAGAATACATGATTCCAATCATTTAGCAGTGCTAGAGGATGGAATGCTGACAGGCAGAATTACATTACCATGGTAATCAAGCTGTACATGACAATGTAACAGAGATTAATGTAAGCATTTTGGAGTGGTGACAGCTAATCAGAATGCTCCATTTCCAACCATTGTTTTATTCTTTGCAAAAAAACTGTGTTAATGTATCAGCTAGGGTTCAAGTTGATGCCACAAAAGTATGAAAATGTGGTGTTAAGGGTTCCAACCCTAATGCCACACTCCCACCCCACAAGCAGCAAAAGGGAAAACATCAGGGTTTTGTGTTTGTGGAGTCTTGGTGAATCAGTGGTGGGGTTTTCCTTGGGGTCATTAATCCTAATGTTCACCCCTCCCCCAGCCTATAGCCTCCTGTCTGAAGCAAAAGGTACAGCTCCAAGCCAGTGCCTCATACTGATACACTCTTCAAAGGTAGAGAAGTATGTCTCACCACATGTTGCCAAAACAATTTGTTGTAGCTTTTGGGCCCTGTGTGAAGACAGGAGATCTCATCTGACGTTGTTTACTCAGGGAACAGGGTGGACATTAGGGCTGACAATGCCAAAGAGTACCCCGCCATTGATTCATCAAAACTTCAGAGACCCAAAACCCTAATGTTTTTCTTTTCCTTTTGCTGCTTGGGGGTAGGGAGTTAAGGTTGGAAACCCTAACACCACATTTCCATATTTTTGTGGCATTAACTTGAACCCTAACTGGTGCATTAAAGCATTTTTTTTTGCAAGGAATTTCCTATCTTTTTGAGATAGTGGAATTGTATCCTCAGGGACCTAAGGGAAGAAATGGAAGACTCTGACTATGGAAGTGCAGGGTCCTTGCATGCCCTGCAGTTCAAAGCAGTGAAGAATTCCAATAATTCATGGAGCTGTCATGTGGGCTGTGAAAGCACAGGGCTGTGTGTTCTCTGTGCTTCCATATAGCTGCAGATACAGATGCACAGGGGAAAAAGTCCATTTGTCAGCCAATGCACAGGACCCTCTGCCACCCACAGGTGCAGACATGCTGTGCTCTATGCCTAGAAAAGAGTTTTCATTATATGCACAATCACATTTCATGGTGAGAAACTGATTTAAGTTACAAAACCAAAAATTATGATCAATAATCAAATTTCAAGTCAAACAACCAATTTTTGCCACAAAATGAAAAATCATTATGTGCAATCAAATTTCATACCATGAAACCAGTTTTCTGCTGCAAAATAAAAAAATTATGCTGGTCAATCAAATTTCATGTCGTGCAGCCAATTTAAGTCATGCAATGTAAAATTGTATTCATATTGCAATTTCATATTGAAGTACCAATTCGAGCCCAGGCATGAAAAAAATATGATCCGCACTGACAATTTAATTTTGTGAAACCAGTTATAGTCCTGCAATGGGAAATTATAATCTGCAATTACATTTTATATTGAGCAACCAATTTCTGTTTTTGCAAGTACAAGTTGTGTCCCAGAACCAATATGTGTTTCCAACAAATCTTTTTTTGATTTGCAATAAAAAAAAAAAAATTGCAAGTCAGGTTTAGTTTTGCATCTCTCACTACATGAAACCAAAATTTATAGACCACAGTGGGCGTGGTCTAGCCACAGACATGATGGCAGCTTAACTAGCGAGCTCTCTCCTACCTCAGCCCTATCTAGGCTTGGTCGCCGTGATCCTGTGGAGTTTTTTCCCCCAAATGTAATTTAACTCACGGGCTCAACCTCACCTACCAGGTGGTGCCTTCCTTTGTGAGCAATTAGGAGTTTTTATTGTGGATCAGAGCGCCGTCTCCTATCACGTCTTTGGCCTAGCTAGGTTGCACAGGCTGCTACTACAAGCTACAGCTTCCGCAGATGGTCATCTGGTCCCCGGCCTGTTCGGTGGGTAAGCACAGACTCAGCATGGGCTCTAAACAACCCCTGTCTCCTACATCTACTGCCTTGCCACCTAATATGTTAGCTTCTAAGCCTCCTGAGCCTACAGTATCTGGGACACTGCACCAATCCTCTGTGAGGGACTCTCTCCAATATATAACTAAGATGCTGGAAACCGTTCTTTTACGCATAGAAGATATTAATTTGAATTTAACAGGCACAGTTACCAAGGTTCATCACCTCCAAGACTGTATGAACATTTCTGAGCAAAGATTGGAAGCATGCAAGCTTCAGCAGCAACAAATGTGGCAGCGCCTACATCAACAAGAAGAACACCTGGCTGCCCTTTGGGAGAGAGCTGTAGACCAGGAAAATAGAGGCAGGCACAATAATTTAAGAATCATTGGATTGCCTGAAGGGTCTGAAGGTCAGTCAATGGAAACATTTCAGACAGTGCTGTTATCAACATTGGGGTCCCTCAGGGGTCTATACTTGGCCCTCTTCTATTCTCATTATTCGTCAATAAACTTCCTGAGCTGGTCACCACAGGTCACTCACTTCTTTATGCGGATGACCTGGTAATTTATTATCACTCTGATAAGCTCCTGGATCTAAATGCTGCCCTCACTGCAGATTTTCGTGCTGTACAACACTGGTTGAACTCTCAATGCCTGGTTTTAAATACAAATAAAACAAAAGTTATGATGTTTGGCTCCAATCACAAGCTTAGATCCTGTCCTCTGACCATCTCTGTCTCTGATATCGATGGGGACCCTATTGAAACTGTCACTTCCTTTCGTTACCTTGGCATCCACCTGGATCAAACCTTGGACCTGAAAGCACATATACAGGAAACCTGCAAGTCAATTAACTGCAAATTGGGGCTGCCTATAGGGACCAAATACCTGCTCACCCTGCTGCTAAATTGGCGATAGCCAGAGGCATTCTATTGCCAACCCTTACATATGGGTGTCCCATCCTGCCCTTGGCCACCAAATCTTCACTGCAACTATGGGACACTACCTTCAATAATGTGTGCAGGTATGCAACCAAAGCACCTCGCTGCAGCATCATTGTCTCTAATCAGGACCTTGGTTGGCTCGCTCCTTCCTCTACCAGGCAGTACTACTTGTACAATTTAGTTGATTCCATCCTAAGGACATCCAAGCCTGCTATCCTGTCTGATCTCCTCAGGCGGCCATTCCCACAAGGAATCTTAGATCGGCTGATCAGACCTTACTAGCCATCCCTTTTGTCGGACAAAAAGGAGCATGGGCTCCTTCATCATGCTGCCCCCACCTATGGAACCTACTACCTCAGGATCTAAGAGATGTCTCCACTCATGTGACTTTTAGAGCAAACTCAGGACTTTCTCACTACTATGGACAAATGTGTTTGCTTTGACCCTACCTGATCCGCTGCATTTGTACTGTTTCCTCATTGCTAGCACTTTTGCCTGTCCAAATGGGTGTTCTATACTGTGCCTTGTAATTAATGTTTTATTTTGTGCCTTGTAATTAATGTTGCCTTAACCTGTTTCTTTATAAGCCTAATGTTAGCTGTTGACAATTGTAAGTCGCTATTCTACTCCATGACATTCTTATCTTCACTTCACAGCCTCCTCACTTAACCCCACTGCTGCTCTTCCCCTTCTTCTGTTATATCCTCTTCCCCTTGCCACTCCCACCAAACTCACCTTTACCTGTTCCTACCTCATCCATGTCCCTCCTGTCCCCACCCTCCTGGCTGTGCTTAGTCACCTCTTCCACCTACTACCGCCTACTCCCACCGTCTCACCGACCCCTTCCCTGCCCTGTCCATCTCTTGGTTCCACTGGCTTGGCCTGACTTTGACAACTTTTGCCGCTATTGCCGTAACTCCTCCGCCTCTATCCCCCTCTCACCGGCATCCTCACTCTCGCCCTGCCGTCTATCGGTTCCACCAGACCGGCTGTATTTTCCTACCTCCTACCGCTGTTGCCGTCTACTGCCGCTCCCCCACCACCTCTCTTCGCCTGACGCCTTCGGCTCCATAGGCCCGGCCGCAGGTTGGTACCTCACCCCGCTGTTGCCGTATCTGACGGCACCTCCTTTCCACTTAATCTCTCCCTCCCATCCTTTTGCCAGTTTTCCTTCCTTGTGTCTTTTCTACTGATGCCTATCCTCTCTTATTTTCTGCCTTCTACTATTCACATTTTGGGTATGTTCCATGATCAAGTGCTAAAGTATATTTTTGTTTACTAATGTATGTTACATTGCCATATGTATTTCTCTCTGCATTTTTTGTACTCGTTGTCTTAATAATCTGGCTGTACTCTTTGTGTATTGTAATTGTACCTCCCGGGTCATGCCTGAAAACAGTCACTTGCTGACTAGCGCACTTACCCGGTTAACAAAAACTAAATAAATAAATAAATAAATTTCTTAATGAAAATCTCCCCCTTATGCTAGGGGATCGCTGGAGTGGACCTGAAGAGGTAGAGTGGGCACACCGTGTAACCATGCGACCTAATAAATCAGCGGCTACACCGAGACCAGTAGTCGCCTACCTACTCTGCTATTCTACAAAAGAATGGATCATTCAAGCAGCCAGGGAAGTTGGGGTACTCAGTTGGCAAGGGGCACAGATCTCAATCTACCAGGATTTTGCCCAGGAAACAGCAGCAAACAGATGAGCTTTTGGACCTTTGAAACATTTTTTATACCAACATAACTTTAAATTTAAATTCAAGAATCTTACCAAGCTTCAGTTCTCTAAGGAGGGGGGGAGAGAAGTGATTGTAGATCACCCAAAGGAGTTAGAACGCTGGCTAGCAAGGTTTTGGCCTTCCCTACAGTTTCCTACTACATTTCTCAGAAAGTTGTGGGAACCATCAGCTGCTGATACATCTGCTAGGAACAGTTTTTCACATTCAGGGACTCCGGGACCATTTTACCTAACGGACCAGCCAACTCAGTCCTACACCATTCTGGTCCCCCACTGCTAATGGGTTCCTTGCCGAAGCTATCTAGCCCAGTGACAACAATAAATCCAGTGCAGTCTCCACTGCCTTCTTTTCTTCAGCGAAACTCATGCACCTTTACCAAGTCTCGCCAACGTGCCAGAAGCGGACCGCAGAATTCACCCAAAAAGTGTCCTGCAGCTTCTCCTGCAAAGATAAATAGCGAAGATACTGCTTCTGCCTTGATGTCAGGGGATGCCGATTTGCAAGACATGGATACCACACATTTAGTGGACTGGGCGGACTTTCCAGATGCCTCATTGATAGAAGTGTTGGATGAGACTACTCCAGTCAAGCTTGGACTACTCACTTATGCTGCTGCAGTTCAGAACACTACCTCGAAGTTTAAAGCCCTAACTCAGGCAAACCCTGAGCAGGTCGAAGGACTGGTCACCTGATGATTACTCTTTTATTCCTTATGGGACTATCTGCTTAATCTGTAACTTTTCTCTAGTTTATGTCTTCTTAAGACCAACTCCGGGGCACCCTTCCCCCTCCCCAGCTCCCAATGTACTTTACCCTCCTTTGTTTTTGCTCAGCTGAATCTATGTGATAAGTTATTACTCACATAGATGGTAGTCACCTCTCCAGCAGGGGTTCACTCCCCCCCATCTCCCCATGATGTGACAAGGTGTTCACCCGTGTGGTGCCCTCCCCGTAGTTAAGGTCGAAGACTTATATAGGGCCTGTTGCCTTTCTGTTATGCCTGATTAGTACTGGTAGGTGGGTGAGGTCACCAACCCCCCCTTATTACCCTTAACTCTCCCCAGTTACCCTTCCCTATTTCCCTCTCCCCCCTTTCCCTCCACGAGCTCAAGACGCCCGACCTTAGGGGGTTCTCGGTGCAGGAGGATTTCCTCGATTAAACTTCCACATACACCCTAATTTGAGTGTTGGATTGAGCATAGCAGTAGGGCAGTTTTGCTGTCCTCTTTCACGTTGACCTCCACACTCTTAGAGTATTTGTCGTTGCATCATTGGTTGGAATTAGTAGTCCTTAACAAATATTAATAGTCATTTCTCCTTTCTGTGTTTATTTATTCTAATTGGAATCTCAGACAGTGTGTACCTATTAACTTGGTAATGCTTACACCTGCATATTACAGGGTCCTCGGATTACTTGTAATATCCTGGTTTGTGTACTGTGGTCCCACAACATCTCGGGTGAGTCCATCTCTTCCCCCTTGTTCGCTCGCAGTAAGTACACCTATCTATTCCTTTTTTGGGACTATGGCAGCAAATGTTTTGATACCAGGTGCAGCTTGTTGGGTGTTCTGGAATGTAAAAGGACTGAATCATCCAATTAAGCGCACAAAGGTACTGCAATATCTGCTTTCCCTCCATGTGGAGGTTGCACTGCTACAAGAATCACATCTTTTACCCCATGCCATTTCATGGCTCAAGAAATCCTGGATAGGGGAAATAGTGGTTCATTCCGCAGCTAATAAGATCAAATAGGTTGCTATTCTCTTTAGGCATGCTTCCCTGTGGAAAGTGGAAAATGTTAGGAAAGACACTCAGGGATGATGTGTACTGGCTAGCATCTCTTCCCCAGGGAATATCTTGTTGTTGGGTAATATCTACACCCCAAATCTGGATCATGTGGACTTTTTCCCTGCAATCAGCCGTGCCATCATGGAGTTAAATCCTGCTGAAGCACCTATTCCAATAGTACTAGGTGGGGATTTCAACATGGTCAATGACATCTTTCTGGACAAATCCTACCCCATGCCTCATGTTACACCCAAAGGTAGGCAGTCACTGCAGGACATGATGGAAGAATAGGCCCTTCTCGATGTTTGGCACAGAGATCATCCTATGGGTCGAGACTACACTTTCTATTCTGCCCCCCACAGTTCACATAGTCATGTAGACTTCTGGCTAGTCAATGATGTGGCTGCCCAGGGCATAACAGGCTCGTCGATTGGTTCAATTCTCATTTCAGATCATGCTCCCATCCAAATCTCCTACTCCCCCCCCCAATACCCGTCCCCGCCAGGTTAGATGACACTGTAACCTCCTTTTTTTTAGGGATCCCAACTTTCACCCCATGCTTATACAAGCAACAACAGATTATTTTGCCCTAAATTCTGAGTATGGAGTTGACCACACAACTGTGTGGGAAGCATTCAAGGCAGTGATCCGAGGCCATATTATCTCCTTCTCAGCAGCCCGAGACAAGGCCCATAGATCACAACTAGCTAAACTGCAAGCAGACCTACAAATGCTAAAATAATGCTTTAAGAGAACCCCGCCAGCTAAAGGAGATAATACCCTGCAAAGACAAATTGTACGGTTAAAATATCAGATTATTATCATTCTCCAACAGAAAGCAGAGTGACTTCTGCTATGGTCCAAATATGCATACTGGGACGGTGGTGAGAAAACTGTCAAACTCCTTGCCTTTCGGCTACGCCAACAATGGGCTGCGACCAGAATCCATGCCCTTTGCTCCTCATCGGGCGCCATGGTTTCGAGTCCACAAAGCATCAATGATGTCATGAAAAAGTTTTATGAAACTTTATACCAATCCCAGATGTCCATCACAGGTAATCAACGCTCCCAAGGTTTATCTACCTTTGTATAGCAAACTCCTCTCCCGGCCCTCACCCCAGATCAAGTAGCTCTCCTAGATGCCCCCCTTACTTGTGAGGAGCTCCACACTGCACTTTCCCACATGGACCGGGGGAAGGCCCCAGGACCAGATGGAATGTCCGTGGAGCTTTATCAGGCCATGGGACCTGATATCTTGCAACCCCTTGAGCTGGCCCTGCAAGCCTCCCAAGCTGCTGGATCTCTCCCAATCTCAATGTGTGATGTATTGGTTACTCTACTTCCTAAAAAATCACCTGACCCCTTGGACTGCACCAATTATAGGCCAATATCACTATTACTAGTTGACACTAAAAGTCTAGCCAAAGTGTTAGCTACACGAATAACGTCTATCCTCCCATCTGTCATCCATTCTGCACAAGCAGGATTTATGCAAGGCAAGTCAGGAACAGACAATACCTGACTGTTACTTAATCTTAAATGGTTTGCATCTAGGTCATCATTTCCCATGGCAGCTATGGCCATAGACTTTTCAAAAGCATTCGACTCTATAGAATGGCATTATCTCCATGAAGTACTTAATACATATGGTTTTGGGGACCAATTTCAGAAATGGATCCAGACACTATATTGCTCTCCTACACTGTACATTTTAATTAATAGTGACATTCGGGGGCCCCAATAGAGGTATGAGTCAAGGTTGCCCCCTTTCTCCTCTTTTTTCCTAGTAGCCTTAGATCCGCTGATCCGGGTCTTGATTTCATCCTCACAGATCCATGGTATATGAGTTGCAGAGCATTCATACCTGGCTGTAGCATGTGCAGATGACCTCCTATTGACCTTGTCCAACCCCAACCAGTCAGTCCCTGCTGCCCTTAAAGTGTTAGAGGATTTTGCTACCCTATCTAGCCTTCAGGTCAATCATAAGAAAACAACCGTAGCTCCCCTTAATTCAGGGTGTACCAATATGTGCCTACAAGATACTAACCTCACATGGGCAGCACAAGGCTTTACCTACCTGGGTATACACCTTTCCACCAATTGGTCTGCACTTGAATCTGTTAACTTTTCCCCTCTACTCGCACAACTTGTAACAGAGATTGAGAGATGGCGTAAACTGCAGTTCTCGCTCCCTAGATGAGTGGCAGCCATTTGTATGTTGCTGTTTCCATGTCTCCTTAACTTCTTTAACAATTTGTCCACCTCCTTTTCTCCTAAATTGTTCACTCTGATAGAGCATTGTGTCTCAGCCTTCTTATAGGATAATAACCCCCATATGTGGAGTAAACAAAAAATAAGAGCATGCTGGTCACGGTGCGGCTTAAATGTCCCCTGGTTTCTGGGTTACCATCTTGTGTGTATGGCAGCACATGCAACCAGATGGTTTATACCCAATCCAATGGGCCCTTTGGCCTGGGTACAATTAGAATCAGACATGGCAGGAGGTGCTTCCCTCTTTTCTCTTCTTCTGTTCAAACACCTCCTGCAGCATTCTCTACCCCCATGATTTGTAGTACTATAAAAGCATGGAAAATCTTTAAGCTTAAAATGTATAAGTTGAAACAGGAGTGGTCCCCCCCCGCTTTGATATGCCCCCCTTTGGTGTAATAGTCTATTTCAAATTGACAGAGCCACATTCCATTGACCGTCATGGCAGGAGCGTGGAATACAAGTGGTTCAGGATATATGCTCACAGGGGATGCAGCAAATCCTGTCCTTTGCACAACTTCAAACAAAATTCTCCCTTCCACAAAAAAGATTTTTGGCGATATCTCCAGATTTGTAGCATTGTACAGCCTTTTCTCATCAACCAGTCTCTCAGTGCACTCTGGCAATGGTTGAAAACTCTGCACAAACACCCTACCTCCAAGGGTCTTCTGGGGCGTTTCTATGCTACCTGGAGTGATGCACAGCCTCTTGCCACATTGACAAGTAAACAACACTGGGAGGTTTATTTGGCATCCCCCATCTTGCAGATCCAATGGGATCTTTACCTTAAAGACTCACATCGGGTATATAGAGACACAAAAAGTAATTTCCTTCAATTGAAAATCCTGTTGCTTTGGTATCGTACTCCAGAAGTACAGCACTTCAGTACCTAGGGGTTACCCTTGATAGATACCTCACCTATTTACTGCACATCAAAAATGTTGCCAGAGCTGTCAATACCAGGATTGGGCTCCTCTATCGACTGAGAAAGTCTCTAACACCTGAAGCCTTAAATCTTGCTGTCCACAGCTCAGTGCTCTCCTTAGTCGACTATGGCCTTGTCATTTACAGAACTGCTTCCACCACTGCACTCAGAAGGCTCACTGTGGCACTAAACAAGGCCTGTAGACTCCTAATTGGTGCACCAAGCCTCACCCACACCTGTGATGTCTATATGCAGGCTGGGTGGCTCAGCTTGCATGGGAGAATTAAATACCACACCTGCTTACTTGCCAAAAAGATTCTCCTTGGACTCATGCCTTCGGGATTAGGATGCTTACTTTACAAATCCCCCAAGACCCAACATACGCGCACCTCATCTTCCGCACTCCTACTAGTCTCAATGTGCCAGACCGCCCAATAGCAACGCTTCTTTTGTATCAAAGTGCCATACTGGTTAAATGGCCTCCACAATGGTTTGGCTAACCTTACTAGTCTCAGTGAATTCAAACTCAAATTTTGTCAGAACATCCTAATGGAAAACTCCTGTGATTGCACCACTTAACTTCCTTGTCCCTCTTCCCGGGACCTCTTCCCCCCCCCCCACCATTCTTCCACTGTTCCTTCTACTTGTCTTGCCCTCTCACTGTCCTCTCCCTTCCTGCCCTCCCATATCCCCCTCTTTTCTTCCCCCACTGTCTTCCTTGCTTTTCGTCCCTTACTATCCTAACTGCTACTTGACAATGCCGCCTGGTTGCTGTCCTCTTCCTTGATCTGGCTCCCAGTCCCCTCCTAATTCCCTCCTCTTCTCACTCCCTGCCTTGAATCACGTGCTAAACTAATGTATATTTATTTGCTGTTCTCTTATTCTGTATTTTGTAATACAAATTGCTTAATTGTTTGTGAAACCAGTCTGTTTTCCATTATGGATCTGTACTCCCCCCTAGTGACGTGAAACCTTTGCAAATGAGCTGCTTGGTGCTCAAAGGTACTTGTAATCCTTGATTGAATAAATAAAAAAAATAAAATAAAATAAAAATAAATAAAGAAGCTTTACAGGTTCAAGGCGTGCTTAACCATGCAAATTGCTGGCAATGATCACAGCCCAATGCCCATCTTTTGCATCTCCTCTGGACATGCCCCCAACTTATAAGTTTTTGGAACATGATTGCCTCGGATCTTTCTAAAGTACTTAAGACCCCTGTGACCCTCCAAGATCCCAAACTATTATTGAGGGATACTGCCACATTATTATATCTCCCTAAACCTCTCTAAGATTGGACCCTTTCAGCCCTTTTTGAAGCTAAACGCTTGTTACTTCTACATTGGCGCCAGATGGTCTTACCTACACAGAAGACTTGGCATGTGGCCCTTGCAAGATTGTCTATCTTTGAACGATTAACTTACCTACAAGGGGGAAATCTACATCACTATTACGCCAAATGGGACCCATATTTGCACTCTGAACTTTGCAAACTCCCCCCCCCCACACCTGCAAATCCTCCCCTTTAGCTTCTACTTATAGAAGGTGTAAGCATCTGAGTGTGCAGCTATGACTAGTTCTGTATACTGGAATATATTGTTTCTAAATATGATGTTAGCTTAAATTAGCTATGGGAATTATAACACTTATATCAAGATGTAACTCCTATGTATACTACTGTCTGAGCTGGATACATATTATCTGTAATGTCATGCATATCAAAAAATCAAGTGTCAATAAAATCTTCTACAGTAAAAAAAAAAGTTATAGACCACAATCCAGTTTGTCATGCACAATGATAAATTATCATAGTATCATAGTAAAAGCCATCAGAATAGGCCCCATGGCCTATCGTGTCTGCTCGGAAGCTAGCCCCCTACTGGGAACTCGCTTCCTCCACCCCCAGCCCCAGAGGTAACCCTCCTTGGCCTCAGCTTCCCCCTGTACCTGTCCCAACCCTTCTTGAATCCTTCCACTGTGGACTCATCCACCAGACTCCTGGGCAGTGCGTTCCATGGTTCCACCACCCTTTCTGTGAAGAAGTGTCTCCTCTCCTGCACTCCCCCCTGTACTTCCCCCTTCCAGCGTCCACTCATGCCCCCTGGTAGTTCCCCCCTTCTTAAGCCTGAACACTTCACTGGCTCCACCCTTATTTATTCCCTTTACACACTTGAAAGTCTCTATCATGTCCCCTCTGTCCCTCCTCTCCTCCAATGTGTACAGATTGAGTTCATCCAGCCTCTCCTCATAGGTCCTACCCTCCATGCCCTGAATCATCCTGGTCACCTTCCTCTGGACCCTCTCCAGCAACGCTATGTCCCTCTTAAGATGAGGTCTCCAGAACTGCACACAGTACTCAAGATGTGGCCTAACCAGGGCATTATACAGAAGGAGGATCACCTCCCTCTTTCTGGAGGTAATCCCCCCCTGGTTATGCAGCCCAGTATCCTGTTTGCTTTTGCTGCAGCTCTTCGACAGTTCTCTGTGTTATTCATTTTGCTGTCCACCACTATCCCTAAGTCCCTCTCGCCCAATGTGACTTGCAGTGTAGTCCTCCCCCAGGGTGTATGCATGTTCCAGGTTTCTGATCCCCAGATGCAGTACCCTACATTTCCCTGCATTGAACTTCAACCCCCCACTTCCTTGCCCACTCCCCCAGGGTATTCAGATCCCCTGCAGGGCCTCTCTCCCCTCCTGCCCATGTGCCAGTGATCCCAGTTTTGAGTCATCCACAAAGAGACTCAACCTGCTCCTAACACCCCACCCTATGTCTGTGACATGGGAACTGAACAGGAGTGGCCCCAGGACCGAACCCTGGAGGACCCCACTGATGACCCTTCTGGGGGAGGAGACTATCCCTCCAATCACCACTCACTGTATTCACCCTGTAAGCCAGTTTTCCACCCACCTGAGCAACTGTCCCCCCATCCCATCCACCCCAGCTTTGTTAGTGGGCCGTTGTGGGTACTGAATTGAACACCTTACTGAAATCCAGATAGAGGATGTCCACCAGCCTATGTCAGTTCGGGGCAACCATCACCCAGTCATAAAACTCCACCAGGTTAGTCCGGCATGACCTCCCCAGAACAAAACCATACTGCCTATCATCCAGGTGCCCCAACCTTTCCAGCTGCCCCCCCAGCCTCTCCTTGATAATGCGCTCCATAACCTTGCCTACCACAGACAATAGGCTAATGGGCCTATAATTCCCCATCTCCTCTCTGGACACCCCCCTTGTGGATAGGCACCACATGAGCCACCTTTCAATCTTGAGGCACCCACCATGTCATCAGGGAGATGTTGAAGAGTGAGGCCAGTGGAGCTGCCAGCACATCTGCCAGTTCCTTTAGCACCCTTGGATGCAGCCCATCTGGCCCTGGTGCCTTCTCAGTCTTTAGTGATTGGAGGGCCTCTCTCACCCTATCCGCTGTGATTTGGCCCTCCCATCCCCCTCCTCATGCATCCTCTCCTCCCCTTCTAGATACGACCCATCCCCTGCCCTAGTCTTATCCAGTCCTTCAATCTCCAATTGACCTCCTGGTTCAGTGGGCTCCTCTACCCTCCCATTGGGTTGGAAAGATCCCCCACCTCCCCCAGTAAAGGCAGAGGCAAAGTATTAATTTAGCACCTCTGCTTGTTCCCTAGCTTCCTGCGCCCATCCCTCCAGTTCTAATCCTGCTGATCTGTGCCCTCACTTTTCTTTTCTCCCCTATGTATCTATAGAACCCCTTCCCCCCCGCTGATATCCTTGGCCAGGTTAAGCTCTTTCTTCACCTTGGCCCCCCCTTACCACCCTGGTGCAATCATCAGTAGTGAAATTTCATATTGAGTGACCAATGTTATTTTTGCCATGAAATGGAAAGTTAAGATGCACAATCAAAGTTCATGACAAAAAAAAATGCAAGTTGTGAAATCAAAAATGATGATGCACAATCAAATTTCAAGTTGAGAAAACAATTTTAGTTGTAAAATGAAAAATCATGGTGCACAATCAAATTTCATACTGAGAAACCAATTTCCTGCTGCAAAACGAAAAATTCTGATGTGCAATCAAATTTCAAGTTGGGAAACTAATTTCATTTTCATAAGTGCAAGTTAAAATCCAGAAGCAAAATGTGTTTCCAACAGACTGTTTCTGAATCACAATTAAAAAATAGTTTAAAATTTAGTTTTGCACCACCTTAACTGTGCAACACAGAAAAGCGTATCACGATTCAAAAAACAAGAAAGATGTTAAAATGGTCAGAAACAATATACATAGATACATAGACAGTGTCGGCAGATAAGGGCATATGGCCCACCCAGTCTGCCCATTTAAGTTTGTAAGTTCAGTTTATGTTTTCCAAGAAGTCTGTTGCCCCTTACCCCTGACCTCCAGAATTCCTTTATGTCTATCCCATGCATTCTTAAATCCTGTGATTGTTTCAGCCCCCACCACTTCCTCTAGCAGGGCATTCCACCTGTCCACCACCCGTTCTGTGAAGAAATTCCTCCTCACATTTCCTCTGAATCGTCCTCCCTCCAACTTCATCCCATGCCCTCTAGTCCTGGAACATCTTTTTTGCTTAAAAATAGTGCATTCCTGCACCCTGTTCCTCCCTGTAAGATACTTGTATGTTTCTATCATATCCCTCTCCTTCTCTCCTCCAGGGAGTACATGTTCAGTGCCTTCAACCTGTCCTCATAGGACTTGTGATGCAATCCATGCACCATCTTTGTTGCCCTCTCTGAACCTTCTCTACCCTGTCTATGTCCTTATGTAGGTAAGGTCTCCAGAACTGCACAGTGTACTCCAGGTGCGGCCTCACTAGTGTCTTGTATAGTGGAATTATGACCTCCTTTTCCTGCTGGTGATGCCTCCTGCCTATGCAACCCAGCATCCTATTTGCTTTACCTGCTGCCTTGTCACACTGTTTCTGCCTTGAGGTCATCAGAGATGATTACCCCAAGATCCCTTTCCTGCTTGGTGCATGCTATATCCTCACCCCCAACTGATATATTGTGCCAGGGTTTTGTGCCCCATATGCATTATCTTGCACTTCCTTGCATTGAATTTCAACTGCCAAACCCCTGACCATTCTTTAAGTTTCTGCAGGTCCCTTCTCATTCTGTCTACACCCTCTGGTGTGTCTACTCTGTTACAGAGCTTTGTGTCATCAGTGAACTTGTGAAATTCTGCCTTCTAGGTCCTGCGCAATATATGCAATATGCAAAACATATTTATATTCATGATTGACTGAAACAAGAAACAGAATCTGAGCCAGCATGTTCTAATGAGGTAGATACATATTTTTTTTTTTTATCACGGCTGCTGTAATAAACATTAGAATTAGTAGTTTGTTACTGAAGTGAGAAACAAGATGGTGGCTGTCACAAAATGAAAAAAAAACTTTTGGTATCATGAGTACAACATCTCATGAAAGTCAATACGGTCACGCAACATCAATTTCTGGTGTCTTATCATAATGTTATCCTAAAAACACTACTGAACATGCTCAGAACAGAAAATAACAAAACCTTAAATCCTTATAACTCTGGAACAGTTTAATATTTTTTCACGAAACCTTCATTTTTATTCAAAGTAGTCCTTCTACCATTAGAATTACCTGTAAAGGGCGCTGCTGGTCTTAAGAAAATTTTAACTCTGTCAGTTAAAGAACTAGTTTCTTTTCCTGCTTTGTCTCCCCCCCACCTCCACCTCCCACAGAGTAGCAGTGTGGTGCAGGTGTTGCAGACAATTGTTTTTACTTTTTAAGGTAAGTAGGTATCATGTGAAGTAAAGTGGACAAAACTCGAAAGGGTGACACCCAGAACTGCGATGGGAAAAGAACAAAACTGAAATGATGACAAAGGTTTTACCCCTTCCTGAGGTGCTACGACCTTGGAGTTTGTTATATTAGTAATGGTGTTGGGGGTGAAGTCACCCACAAGAAAAAAAAGAGTCACCATTTCAGGTTTTGTCCAACTGGTTTCATGATTCCGGGTTCGCTCTTATTTATTTATTAAATTTTGATAACCGGGTAAGCCCACTGGGCCCCGAAGGTCCCTTTCTCAGGGGCGACCCGGGGAATTACATGGAATAATACATGAGGTAGCATACAGCACAGGTACATTACACTAAACAGCGAAGAACATAATACGTAGTAGTTTTTCAGCAGTTACATTAAAGAGGTAAGACATAGTATCTTTTTAGCAGTTAACATTTCCTGGGTAAGCTCTACAGATGGGGTGAAGTGCTATATAGATGGGGTGCAGTGATAGTCACTATTTCCATATGAGGGAGAGGGGTGGACTTCCGCTTAGGAGCCTCTCACTTTAGCAGTTGCATATGGAGGTGACCATCATATGAGCCTTCAGCCTTGTGTGGAAGGTGTGGGTAGAGGTAGCATCTTGAACACCAGGGGGCAGGGAGTTCCATAGGGTGGGCATTGTGATGGCGAACGATTTACCCCCTGCCTTGGTTCTAACCCTTGGCACTGCGAGGAGGGTTCTGTCCATTGTTCTGAGGAGCCTAGGGTTTCTCTTTTGGCAATGAATCCAGTGAGGCTGGGAGGAGGGGATGGGCTGAGTAGTTTATGAGTGTGGCAGAGTAGGGGGTATTGGAGCCAGGCCTCCCAGAAGGGCCAGTTTAGTTGGAACAGAGTGTCACAGTGGTGAGCCCGGGAGCCGGATAGGGTGGCGAAGTGAGCCACCTCATGATAGAGAACTTGTAATCTGTTCATCTCTTGTTTGGCAGCTCTCTGTATCACCGGGGCTGCATAGGAGAGGGTAGGGAGGAGGACGCTTGTGGCGATGGAGGCCCTGGCCGTGGGTATCAACTGGTCTTTCAGCCTATACAAGGTCTCGAGTTTGGCATGAATATTTTTGGTTACCTGGTCAACATGATCCTTGAGAGAGAAGCACTGATCCAGGGTGAGGCCAAGGTATTTTATATATTCAACCACCTCAAGTCTTTTTCCTGATTTGGTCATCAGCCTGAGCTGTGGGCTTCCGTCCCAGCCGAGGATTCTTGGGCCAAATAACATGGCCTTGGTCTTGTTAGGGTTAATGATCATTCTGTTGGTGACAAGCTGTTGCTCAAGGGAACCCAGGTCTTCCTGTAGCCTGGAGCAGAGATGTCCCAGATTAGAGGAGGGGCGGTATATGACCGCGTCATCCGCATACTGTACTACTGAGCTACCCCCACAGTGTTTACTGAGATCGTTTGTGAAAAGAGAGATGAGAAGGGGGCCAAGGATAGATCCTTGGGGCACCCCATCCATTAGGAGGAGAGGCTCTGACAGGGAGTCTTTCCATTTTACCCTCTGTGTCCTCCCTGTGAGGTAGCTGTTGAACCACGATAGGGAGTGGCTGTCTAACCTGACCTGGCTCAGTTTTGTAAGGAGCAGGCTGTGGTTTACAAGGTCGAAAGCCTTGGAAAGGTCAATGAAGACTGCCCTGGTGGGGGATCCTTTATCCAGTTCTCTGAGAACATCAGTGGAGAACTTGATAAGCATGGTGTCAGTCCCATGATTGGTTCTGAAACCGTGCTGGGAACAGGCAAGTAAATGGTGGAGCTCTAGGTAGTCCCAGAGTTGTCCGTAAATTAGTCTCACTTGAATCTTACCAAGGCTAGATAGCAGGGAGATGGGCCTGTAATTGTTGGTAGTCTCCCTTGAACCACCCTTGTGGATGGGGACTACATGGGCCAGTTTCCATTGTTCCGGGATGGCACCTGCAATAAGGGATCGATTGAGGAGCCAGGTGAGGGGCCTGGCAAGTGCAGGGACCCCTTCCTTTAGTATGTGGGGGGGGTATGCCATCGGGTCCCATAGCTCCCGACATTTTGAGGGACTTTACTAACGGGAGGACTTTGTTTGGTCTTACAAGCCGGATGTGGAAGGTTGGGTGGTCCAGGCTTTGGGGATGGGATCATTCGAGACTGGGAGGAGGAGTGGCAAGTCCGCTTTGAGCAGGTCCAGGTTTGTGAACTGGCGGTTGAGAGCCATGGCGATGCTAGGGTCGTCATTAGTTAATTGGCCATTGACCTCTATGGGGCAGTGAGCGGTCTTCCCGCTCCCCTTTATAAGCCCGTTTATGTGAGCCCGAAAGAGTCTAGGGTTGCCTAGGTTCTTTTTTTGTAGATCTGTGAGGTAGTCTCATTTGGCCACTTTGATGGCCAGTTTGCACTTATTTCTCAGCGTCTTGTAGCAGTTTAACTCATTCTGCTCTATTCTGACTTTAGAATGTTGGTGATGGAACTCCAGGCTGTTTTGTTGTGACATTCCTAATGCACTGCACAGAATTCTAAGCATATTTGCACACATGTCAAACAAGTGTAAATATCTGGAAAACTACATGAGCTACTGGAAAACATACAGTGGCAAAGTTGTTCAGCAGAACAAGACCTTTACAATGAGGGTAACCACTAAGCTAAAATCATTACACTTTTTAAATTATGGCAAGTTTCAAGGGCTCGTAATGGGTTAAATTTCAATTGTGACCATGCATTTTTTTTTTAAACTGTAAGTAAGCTGGTCCTCTATTGGCAGACACCATACAAATAGGTGTCTGCCGATTGGCTAGCTTGCAGCTTCACTTAAAACATGACAATGCCACAGGACGTCCATCGGAAAGAACAGATGGAATGTGGAGACATCTCAGGGCACTACTGGCAACACAGGCTGCAAAAGTAAGTGACGTCTAGAGGCGCTAATGGGTAGAATGAGTTAAGTCAGTCGATAGGGAGGAGAGCTTGTATTTTTTCCAAGCAGTGTCCCTAGTTTTCATCAGTGTTTCCACTTGAGGGGTGATCCACTTGTAGCAGCTCCCCTTGGTGCGGAATTTCTTCAAAGGGCCAAGCAGTCAGCAACTATAATGATGGCTCCTGGAAGAAGGCTGTAGCCCTTCCAGTGTGGGAGTATTTGATTGGCTCCAATCAATCCTGCTTAGGCAGCCAATCAAGTATTCAGGTTGATAGTTTGAGTAGTCCCGTGTCGTGAGTATTCGCAGGGGGACTCTGGGGGCTCTGGTTTTCCAGGAGCATAAGATTGGGGAGTGATCACTCAGGGCATCCGCTAGGGTGCCAGCCGCCTTTATATTGGTGGGTTTGCTAGTAAGCACCCAATCAAGTGTGGAATGGTTACCCATTTTGTAGTTCATTTGGGTGGGCCCTGTGATAACCTGCGTAAGGTTAGCTTCCTGAACCAGCCCTAGTAGGGAGGGATTGTCTTTCGGGGCCCAATTCAGATTGACGTCCCCCAGGATGATTAGCTCAGAGGTGACCTCATTGGAGATGTCCTTAAGGACCGCCTCCAGAGATGAGCGTGCATTAGTTGGGGGGTTGTATACGCATCCAATGTTGAGATGCTTTCATGGGCCAAGGGTGATGTGAACGAAGATCGATTTACCTTCCATACTAGTGGCCTGTAGCAGGCTGACCTGCACTGGTTAAGGGTGTCTTTGTGTAGATTAGGACCCTCCACCCCTTTTCCTCAGTCTATCTTGTCTATGGGAGAGGTATCCTAGGGCTGCAACCTCGTGGGAGGGTATGTGAGGCTTGAGCCAGGTTTCTGATATGGCCAGGATGTCCGGGTTGTACTGGTCCAGCCAGGCTTGAAGTTCCTGCATCTTGGGTCTCAGGCTACATATATTCATGTGCACAATCCTCAGGCCCTTATTGGCCATCCAGTGTGGGTCCACCGGGGATGAGACCAGAAGATCATAAGGAGGGGGACCAGGATTTGGTTGGATGTCCCCTGCCATGAGCAGGAGGGTAGCAAGGAGGCAAAGAGAAGGAATCTGACTGAGGGGTAAGAACTTAGTCCAGAGTCTCTGTTTAGAATTGAGTAGAGTTGAGTACAGGATGCCTCTCCTGCAGAATACATGGGCAGTCAGAAGTGCCTCCATGTTATTAAGAGTGAGGGTGTAGTGGTCCCAAGAATGTCATGGGAATGTCCAGTTTGGGGGGACTTCTCAGGTCCTGTTCTCCCGTGCTTGTAGTCCTATCTGCCCAGTGTAGGAAGAGGAGGTACAGGATGGCCAGTAGGAGCCCTCTATTTGGGCAGCCAAGAGAGGGGGGTCCAAGCATGGAGGGCATCATGCTGGTGAGGAGGCTGGGTGTGGAGGAGGGATGGATGGGTGATAGGAATGGTTGGGCCCCTGGGAATAAGTTCCCCTGAGCCCACCATGCTCAACTTAAGAGTAATAACCAGCCTCGTCAGGCACCGAGTCCCTGACAGATCAGGTCAGTGGTGTGGCCAGGAATTACTACAGTGAGCCGCTGGTCAGCAGTACCCAAACTTATAGGGTATCAGATGTCTTACCCCAGGGATAGATGCAACAGCGTATAGGAGGGAGATGGTCTTAATAGCACTTGTTACTATAGGATCCTCCTGGGGATGAGTTTGAGCGCCGCTGCCCTTTAGATCAGCAGGCGGGTTGGATGCAGGAGCTGTCTATGGCCTGAGGCCAGGCACACTCATGTTAAGCAATAGGGGGAGGCAATCTAGCTGGAGATACAGTGTTAATTAGGTAATCAGACAGTTAAGGGTGCACCTATATATGTACTGAAAACCATACCCCTGAAGTAGAGTTGAAATCACATTTATACGACTCATGGGAAAAATAGAATAACATGCAATTTACAAGACATAACTGGATTACTATAGCGCTTAATAATCACTTAGATACTGCAGGTACAGCAGCAGCTGTAATTTCTGACTACCTAGTTTATGATACAACTGGCATTTTTTTGTGGGTAGCAGGCAATTTGGTAGGGAGAGACAGAGATACTTCCCCGAGTTGCACAGTAATTTGCAGGTGGTGCAAAAAGGTTGGGATTAGAGAAAGCAGGTGCAGTGATGGCTAAGCACCACTAGAGGGGGTATTGGAGTTTTGTATTGGGCACAGAAGCCAGAAGGTCCTTTTGTTATAGTGGCCACTAGTGGACAGCTGTGATAACCTGCAAATGGAAAAGTCACCTAATTTCAGTCAGATGCTTTATCCTATAAAAAGGAGTGACGACCAAGGGTGGTGGTGCAGGTGGCAGGGCAGCTGATGCGTAGCATCGGCGGGGTCCTCACTCTGCCATTTGCACTCCTCACTCGTCCTGGTCTCCTTTACCTGTGCAGATTTTTCGGTTTGAATTCTGCGCCTTTTGCAGGGGGTGATCAGCGTGGGGCTTGGGAAGAGTCTGTCGGCTGTGGGGGAGGGCTGCTCGGTTGCCCTCTTGACTCAGAAGGCTCCCGGGGAGCAGGTTTGTCTAATTCAGCCCTTATCACATAAAATTGATAGGTAGGAAAAAAGTTTATTGTTCACCATATGACATTACAGCAATACAATCAATCACACATGTATAAAATAGTTGTGTGCATTAATATAAACTCTTAAAAAGTCATAAGAGAAACATATAATAATGCAATAATTACACTTAAAAACTGTGCAAAAAGTGACACATATTATAATTCCGGCCTCCTTATTTTATGAGTGTTATTCATGAATAGTTATATTTCTGGAGTAGAGCCTCTCTGTCATTTTATTTTTAATGTATCTTTCAGCAAGTGGCTTAATCTTGTGCGAGTACCTTTATTTTCTATTGTAAATAAAGAAGCAACCATTGATTTTTTGTCACAGCTTTGTTTTCCTATCAAGTGTCCTATCTATTTCTTCCTTTGAGTTTTATAGAAATAATATGCTAATACCAGATGCATATTACACGTATAATATTTTATTCACTATATTTCTTTTTCAAAGGGTCAAATGCTTTTTTTTAATTGATGAAAGCCAGAAATACTTTTTTTCTTCTGAATTTTACATATTTTTGTAAGCTATGATACAATATGAAATAATATTGATTGATTGTTGAACCTCACTTTCAAAAACCTGGTTGCAGTTCTGAAATCAGATGTGCCCGATAATTCTGCAAATTATAATATTCTTGCAAGGATTTTGGAGGCTGTGTCCAAAAAGCTACTAGGACTATACATTTCTAGATTAGCCAATTGGACCTTTTTAAAAAATAGGGAAACTTTGGTCCCTTTCCAAGATTCTGGGAATTTTTATTTAATATTATGTGGGTCCCAAAAAGACATGCTAACCTTACACAGGTCCATAGGGATTCTATCAAGACCTGGTGCTTCATTCCATTTTGCTAGATCCAATGCTAATATTATTTCTTGTTCCTGTATGGTAAAAGGCTCATTTAATGTAGAGGTCCAGCTCTGCACAACCATGTTATCTTTATAAGAAAATTGACTGAAAGAAATCTTGCCATATCGCAGGATGAGTATATGAATCACAATTATTCTGCCAAATAATTATTAATTAATTCTTTGGTAACCAGGTAAGGCCCTTTAGGCAGAAGTGCTGATTTCATGGTCAACCCTGGAGCACTGGGGAGGTTATGTGACTTGCTAGTTCTTTTTCTTGTATTTTTATACAGTGAAAATATTTTGTATTCCCTTCTTTCTGGGTTAAGCTGCTGTAAGGAGAATCTATTTGTAATGTTTTTGACCTTTCATACTTTGGTTGTATTTTTTTTGTTTTATATTCACCATCAAACCAACCAGTATTTGAATAATGTTTCCCAGCAGGAGTATAACAGAAAGATGTACATAGAGCCATAAACTTATTATGAAGCACAAGAATTGTTTCTTAACCTGTTTCTTCAAGAATGTGGTTCTTAATGGTTCCTAATGTTTATACACTCATTCGATATCAAGATTTCTGACAAATATGCTTTAGTGGTTTTATTCCATATTACCCTCCATTTATTCCATACTTCCAGGTGTTCCTCATCATTAGATATTATCTGGGTCATGAAGCTAGTTCTCCTTAAAATTTGAAATGGCATATGGTCACATTTTGTCCTTCCCTATTACTGTAAATTTGATATATCTATGAATATTAAATAATGAAATAATGGCATAATATATGATGGAGGCATAAGATCCCATGAAATAAGTATGCAGGAATTGATAATCACCTTTACATACATCATTAAGAATACATAAGTTAAAGTTATTACAGAATGTCAGAAGATTTTTGCCCATTGTGTTTAGGGTCTAATCCTATGAGGTTCTTTCAGTACAACATCAAACATATAACGTTTCTACCTCATTCTCCAAGTTATTGCCAGTTCCTGTTCTTGCATTTAAGTCTCCAACTAACAGCAACTCAGTTTGTTCAAAGTTATGAGTATTATGTAAGATTTCTTCTAATTCTAAGAAAAACTGCTTTATGACAAAGTGTTCCTTGTGGTAGACTACATGCGTTACACACTATGCAATCTTAATGACTGAGACTTAATAGAAGAGTAATAAGCCAATGATTCATGAATAAACTTGTTTTAAACTTAATCGCAGAATAGATTGCAATTCCTATTGCCAAACCACCTACAGGCCTACCACCCTTACTTCCTTTCTTTGCTCGAGAGTTATAGATCATGAAACCATTCATCAAAAAGCTATCTTCCTCAATGAGCCACGTTTTTTGAAGACAGAAGTTATCAGACTCTTATGAGAATGTTTTGCCAGTTTCTGCTACTTTATTAAGGGTACCTGCTATAGTCCATGAAATTACTTTAACTACATTTTGTTAGACCTCGATTTCTGCTGGGGGAATGTATGATGGCTATGAGCTAGTCAAGCAGGTTTCTCACTTTGTAAAGCCTCAAATCTATGATATAATTAATTAATTAATCAATTAATATCAGAATTACAATCCTTTGAGTCAGGACTCATTTACAAAGGCTCCACGTCGAAAGAGAACAATGTTACAAGACAATCAACAATGCTGAGAAATAATACATACCAAACAGCATTTATAATACAATCTCAAATGGATAACAAGCAGGTAGTGGGCAGGACAGGAGTCCCTTGTCTGAGGGAGAAAGGGAGGGAGGGTACAGGAGGATGGCAGGAGAGGAGGAAGAATAGACAGGATGGGATCCCTTGTCAGAAAAAAGGAGGGAGGGTCAAAGGCAAGGGAGATTGAGGCATGTTAGTGGCAGTTACAGGTATGAGAGTTGAGGAGATGGTCTCGAAAGAGGGTCTTGAAGTGACCGAGTTTATTCTCAGAGGCAACAAGGTAGGGAAGAGAGTGTTCAGCCAGGTGGGGGCATGGTAGCAGAAGGATCGCTGTTCCAGAGCAGTTCTGAAACGGAGAACCTGAATGGAGGGTTTGGAGGAGCTGTGGGTAGCTGTAGTCGAGGGCAATGGAAGTAGGAGGGAGGATAGACCTGGGGGGCAAGGTCTCCGAGAACTTTTCTGGCAACTACGCGGAGTTGGGGCTCACTATTCCATCCCATTGTATATTATTACGTGCCTGTTTACTGGCCTAGTAACTAACTCAAAGTACAGTGCCCCCCACAAAAACAAAACATCACACAGCATTCAAACTTTCTGTGTGAGTCCAAAGGTGAAAAGAAAGGAAGTAAGTGTGGATAACTGAGATTCAGAGTCTGGTAGAGACAAATCAGGTTACAGCATTCTATTGTTTAGTTCCCACAGGTCCAAGTGATCTTTCACAGGAGCAATCCTGAACAGTGCATCCACAAGGAGTCTGCAGGGGAATGTTCCCTGGAAACCACAAGTCTGTGGTAGCATCTACCTCATTTACTCCCATCAAGAGTTTACTATTTTGCTGTCCATGCTGATAATGTAACTGCAAGGGAGCAAGGGGCCCCCACCCTGGGGTTTATAAAGCTAACAAACACTGTGGAGTGTGGTAGCATTGTGTAACCCTGTCTCCAGCAGTTCTCTGTCTGCATCCTCTGCCTGCCCTGGAGGCCTGTATATCACTCCTGTTCTAAATACCGTTCCCCTCCCCACTTCCAGGGCTACCCACAGTGCCTCTGCTTTTCCTCCCTTGTCTTGTGGGACTATCACTTTTATCCCTCCCCTGATGTACAGTGCCACCCCTCCCCCTGCTTGCCTTCCCTGTCCCATCTGTGCAGCATGTACCCTGGAATGGCTAGCTCCCAGGCATGGTTGCTATTGCACCATGTCTCTGTGACTGCCATGATATCCAGGTCCTCAGAGGCCATTAATGCCACAAGTTCCATGATTTTGTTACCCAGACTGCAGGCATTGGTGCACATAGCCTTCCAATCACAGCCTCCCCCTCTGCTATAACTCCAGTACCATCCCTCTTATTCTGTGTCTGCCCCTCCTGTGTTTTACATGAGGTCCCTCCTTTTTTACCTATGGCCACTACTTGCTAATGGCCATGCCTGTTTCCTCTAGTCTGATGTTGGGGGGGGGTTCCCTTCCATTCACTGATCCCCTTACCTTTGTATCTTTCTGCTGCATCCTCATTTAGATCTTCTTCTCTGTGCTGGAGACCTCCCACTTTAAACCCTCCATGAAGACCTCCAATTTCTGCCTTAGTGCTCTTGCTCCTTCTCCGGTGAGATGCAGACCATCATGCTTGAAGAGTTTCCTGTCCCAGAAGGTCCCCCAGTCTCCAATGTAGTGCATCCCATTGTCTGTGCACCAACCCTGGAGCCACCGGTTGAATTCCCTGATCTCTTTGATCCAGATCTTGTCCTCACTTCTGATCTTGCTCCAAACTGGCAACAACTCTGAGAAGGCCAGGTGTGTTGTTTACTCCATTAGGCTTTCCCCTAGGGTCTTCATGTCTGTCTTGGCTTCTTCCACAGTCCTATTTGCAATGTCATTTGTCCCATGGTGAACAATGATCCCTGCAAAATCCTGATCTTTTCTCACCAACCATCCTACTCTGTCCTTATCTCTCCTTGCAGATGCTCCTGGCATGCATTTCACCATGGTTTCAGCTCCCTTTGCACTGATGGACTGTGCCTTCACTCCTCACAATATAGAATCTCCCACAACCAGAATCCTCCTGTTGGTCTGTGTATTCTTCTTCTTTCTTGTACCTCCATCCCACTTTCTTGAATCAGGTTTGTCCTGCTCAATTCTTCCTTCTTCTCCACCTGGTTTCTGTCCCCTGGCTAGGGAGGCAAAACAATTCTGTGTATGGATAGCGTGTGGCTGGTGGTGCCCCATCTTAGCTCTAGGTGCTCCACTGCCCCCTCCCACCACCCTCCATCCCCAAGACCCGTGGTCCTTTGGAGGAGTGGGTGGTGGTGGGTAGGGTGGTGGTGGGCATCCCCAATCCAGTCTCCTCTGCAGCCTCGTGATCTCTAATTCTTGCCTGCCATAGCTCCCTTCATAGTTCCACAACTGTCCTGCAGAAGGAGAAACCCAGTCTCCAGAGTATCTGCCTTGCTACCAGCCTTCTGCAGCTCTGGCAGATCTGAATGTCTATGTCTGTTTTCCTCCTGACCTGTAGGTGTCACTGTTTCTTTCTTACTTCACTGTGTCTTCTCTGTCCTCTCTTCCTGTTCTCACTGGTGTCTTCCCTTGGGAGCCCTGCAGGAATTTCCCTTGGGCTTCTATAAGTGTAGAAAGACCCTGGGTGGTTTGGTAGTACTGTTACCACCCCTTAGCAGTTAGCAGTTAAGTGATGGGGGAAGAGGGAGATTTAGCTGATTCCCCTCTTCCTCTCCAAAATGAAGTACTTTTAAAAGCAAATGCTAGCTCCCTTTTAGTTGCTAGCTTCCTTCACCAAAATGAGGTGCTTTTAAGAGTAAATGCTAGCTCCTTTTCAGTTGCTAGCTGTTGTTTCTAAAAGCTGAAGCAGAAGTAAACACTAGCTCCCTTTCAGCTGCTAGTTGCTGCTTCAAAAGCTGAAGCAAAATGTTGTTTCGGTAAATCTGTTATGCTGCTATTCATCTTATCCATGAAGTGATGCCTTTTATATACTTTACAATTTTTTCATATTTACATGCATCACTGTTGTGTTTCTCATTTATACATCCTGCTGAAACAGTTTAATGCTTCATTTAGTTAACAGCTTTAACTGTTGCCTGCAATTATGTCCAGAGACATACAAGTCATTTTAAAGCTGTATAATTGTGCTTGCCCCTTCCCAACCCCGTTTCAATACCTGGCATTTTTTTGGGCTCTTTGGTTCATTCAGTTATGTTTTCTGCTGTAGTGTTTTTCTTTTCTAACTGCCTTATAAAGAGAGCCTCGTTTAGATACATATTTTTTCGATACACCTTTTAACTTTTTTGTTACTAAATCACATTCATGGTTGAAATACCTTCTGTTTTCTTGGCCAATGTTTCACAGGATGTTAAAAGTAGAGGCTTTACAATTATTTACAGTGCTACAGATGATGCTGTATGTGTCCTCTTAACCCCATTTTTCAAGAACCTGTGGGATAACCTGACATCACCACCAAGCTCTCGCATGTGTGCAAGTTCAGTTGCTAGGCAACCAATGTTTTCTCCCTTTCAGGAGAACAGGCCTCCAAAAACAGGCTCAGTGTGTTATGGGCTTCTCATCTTAGTGTAGATTTCATTTGTTTTCATTCATTCACTTGTCTCACAGTATCAAAGCTTATTTATTTACCACACTTTGTTAGAACACCATGGTTGACAGAGTGGAATGATCAGAACGTGATATCGGGTTAGAGGGGTTTGAGAGGCGGGGTTATGACAGCAAGCTTTTTAATTTTTTATATTATTTCTTTTTGTCCATATAGTCATTTGGTGAATTCCATATGTTATGGTTATGCTTGTATGCCCCAAATTCATTATCGTTGGTGGTTCTATTTTACTGTTTTTTAAGGGAGCCTTGTTACCAATCTTATCTAATTCTGTTAACCGTGCTTGTGTCACAGCACCATATCAATTCTGATACACATATACATATAGTAAAACATTTAATCCTGTTATTACTATGTTTCTTCCTTGTTTCTGTTAGATCCATCCGCCTGTTACATATTGCATGGTATCATTTTTGACATGTTCATTAATATATGTAAAACATTTCATTATGTTATTACTGGTACTTCAATACTTTTTCTCATCTTTTCTGATGAATCCATCCCTCTCTTACATAAAGTCCCTGTTTTCTGTGTTTTTACTCAATACATTGCTCTGTATAAACTTTCTTTAACCTACAGTATATTTACATTTTATTCTTTAAAATCAGTATAACATACATTTTAGCTCCTCTCTTGCCACATCAGCCTACTCTGGCACCTGTCCACATGCCTGCCAGTTAGTCTCGATATTCATACCTATGTTGCTGTTTAGTGTTCCCATCTGAAATATCCATTTCATTTCTGAGTTCAATAACATATTTCTGTAATTTCTTCCTCACTCTGGTTTTTTAACTATTTCCAAGCTCCGGAATCTGAGAAGTGCTCCATTATGGCCCTCTGCATTAAAATGCATGGCTACTGGTGAAGTTTCCTCATTCCTCCTGATGTTCCCCTTAAGCTCCTGTATACATAAGCATTAATCACCAGCAGAGGCCTCTAAGGGATTAATGCCCGCTAGGGGGCGTTGTTGCTGCGAGGTGAAGCCAGGTTCAACCTAAGCGGGCATGTCACCGGTGGGGGCAAACGTACCCGTGATTAATGCTCTTATAACACGGACAAGCGTGATGTATACTTAGACAAGCAGAGTCATTAAGAAAAAGGCGCCAGAGACTGAGGCGATCTTCATAGACTTTATTGTTACTTATGACACGGCATTATTGAGGGGCTCTCTGAAGGCGCCCGATGAGCGCTCGCCGATCACGTGGTGCAGGAGCTGCCGTGTTGCTGTGCTGGGAAGTGTGTTCCGACTCAACACGGCATTATTTCTCATAATGCCGTGTTGTTGGTCTTGCGCATTCCAGGCCCAACGCGGCATTATGAAAATAATGCCGTGTTGGAGTAGTGAACGCGCTTCACAGCACAGCAACACGGCATTATCGGCTCACAATGCCATGTTGCTCCTGCACCACGTGATGGCGTTGCACCTATCCTGGGGTGCCCTCCTAGAGCCTTCAATAATGCCGTGTTACAAATGTCTTTAATATCCTGCTTGTCTGTCCCACATATAATGTCACAGAGGCACTGCAAGACATATATCACCCTTGTTGTTTTGCAGTCAATATGCTGATGAATTTAGCATTTTTCTCCTGTGAGTGGGTGAACAAATTCATTTTTCTTCATGGTGTGTCCATAGACTGAGCATTTACCACATGGTGTCATACCGCACCCCCCCCCCCAATGGGCCTAGTAGTAGTTGTTTCTCCTCTTGCACCTTGATTTGTGATCTTACTATTTGGTCTTTAGTGTTTTTCACCTTTCTGGCTGCAAGTATTGATCTGTTCTGGAGGCTTGGTATGTGCTGGTTGTCCATCTGTACGAAATACCGGTACTTATTATTTTTCCAATGTTCGTAAATCCGTGGTTATACTTTGCTGCCAGCACTATCCCCTGTGTGTCTGTGTCAGGTGCCCTTTCTTTTAGTAGATCCTCTCTTTTTGTCCTATTTATTCTGTTTTCTGCTTGCTGCAATGTTTATTTATTATAACCCCTTTGTCTGAACCTGCTCTCCATTTCCTTCATCTGCTGTTTTGTTTCTTATCTGTGCTACAATTTCTTTTGACTCTCACTAACTGTGAAAAAGGAATACTGTTTTTAAGTTTGGGTTTGTGGAAACTGCTACCATGTAGAATGGTATTTCTGTCGGTGCTTTTCCCGTACAGTACTGTGTCTATAATGCCATTTTTTAACATCGCTATTAGATCTAGATATGAAACTTTCTTGATCATAGTTTAGCACAAACTTCAAATTCTCATTTCTTGTATTTATGTAGCTATTGAATTCTTGAAGTTCTTCCTCAGTGCCTATCCATATAGCAAATATATAATCTATATAGCACAGCTATATACTGATTTTATTCCTGAACTAATTATTTCCTTGGTTTAGTATATATGTGCTTTCAAAGTTGTGCATGTTGGCATTGACATAGGCACGTGCCATGGTGCTACCCATGGCAGTTCCCTTGTGTAGTTTGCTGGTAACGTGTTGTCAAATTCAAGGTAGTTTTTACCAAGTATTGTTTCTACCATTTCCTGCAATATCCATGTCTTTGGTTTGCCCACCCTCAGCCTACTATCCAACAGTTTTCCTAAGCATTCTATTCTTTCTTGGTGAGTGATTGATGTGTACAAATCTGACACATCCAGTGTGACTAGATATGCTCCCAAAGGAATCCCCTCTGTTAACATTTGCTTGAGTTCATATCAATTAAGTCTCTGTCACGTAAATTGATAATTTTTCCACTAATGGTTGAATATGAAAAGTTATATATTTTGATATGGGTTTAAATACTGAGTAGATCCCAGATACAATGGGCCTACCAGGTGGGTCTTGTGCATTTTTATGAATTTTTGGTATACAATAAAAGGTTGGAACCCTAGGGTATTCTCTGTCATGCTTCCCATGGTTGAATCCATCCCGTGGTCACATATTCCTCAATCATGTAGTTCATTTCTTTTTTCAGATCATTGGTGGGGTCATTTGGTAGTAATTCATGGTTGTCTTGATTATTAATTAGTTTTAAACACATAAGTTTATATTGTTCTCTATCCTGTATTACAAAGGCCCTACTCTTGTCTGCTGATTTTATGATCTCTGTCTTGTTCTTTTTTTTTCAGATTTTCTGGTGTATTTTTCTCTTGTCGACTTACATTTTGATAGTTAGGTATTAAATCATCCTTTGTTTTAAATAAATTCATAATATCTCTTTCTATCAATTTTCAAAATGATTCTAGTCCATTGTTTTGACCAATGGGTAGATTATATTTCAATTTCACCTGCATTGTTCATTTCTTGTATACCAAAAATTCATAAAAATGCACAAAACCCACCTGGTAGGCCCACTGTATCTGGGATCGACTCAGTATTTAAACCTATCTGAAAATATATAATTGAGCAAGGCCTAGCACATCATTCTTTTCTACAGCTTATTGAAGCCAAGCTGCCACCCCCAGCTTTTCCAGATCATCCTGTAGGTCCTCTGTCCATTCAGCTGTGTCAATCCTCATGCACAGCTTGGTGTTGTCAGCAACTAGGTACATTTTGCCCTTAATGCCCCCCCAATGTCACTGATGCAGATATTGAACAACACTGGCCCCAGCACTGAGCCCTGCAGGACCCCACTGATGACCTCTCTTGTGCCAGATAACTATTCCACCACAACCACCTTCTGGGTTCTGTCCCACAGCCAGTTTTCCACCCATCTGGTCATCTTCTCCCCATCCTTGAGATCTGCCAACTTTCTCATCAACCTTTTGTGGGGTAGAGTCTAAGGCCTTATTAAAATCTTGATAGAGGATGTCGCCCACTTAGCCCCTGTCTGCTATCTTAGTGAGCCAGTCAAAGAAGTCAATCAGATTAATTTGACATGATCCCCACCCCATGAACCCATGCTGCCTCGCATTCTGGATACCATGCTCCTCTAGATATGATAGCAACCTTTCCTTAAGGATGGTCTCCATGAGCTTGCACACGATTGAGGTCAGACTGACTGGTCTGTAATTGCCTGGATCATCCTTAGGACCACTTTTGTGGAAGGGCACCACATGTGCTGTTCTCCAGTCCTGTGATACCATGTCTGATTCCAGTGAACTGTTAAATAGACCTGCCAGCGGCCCTGTCAGGTCCTCAGTCAGTTCCCTTAGTACCCTTGGACGTACTCTGTTCATGCCTGGTGATTTGTCCACCTTCAATGCTTGCAGCCCCTGCCTCACTCTATCCTCATTTATCACTACATCTGTGTTCCCCTTCCCCAACTCCTCTTCTCCTTCCTGAAGGCAATGATCCATCCTTCTCCCTGGTGAAGACAGAACAGAAGTATTCATTTAGCATCTCTGCTTTTACCTCGTTATCCTCCACCCATTCCTCCCCTTTCTTAAACTTAACAGTCCTGGCCTTCTTGTCCCTTTTCTCACTTATATAACAAAAGAAGGCTTTCTCCTCTTCTTAATTCCCATAGCTATCTGCAGTTCCTTCTGTGCCTTAGCTCACTGGATGTCCTTACTTGCCTCACTAGCTGACCTTAGGTAATTTTCCCTAGCCACCTCTCTTGGTCTTCCTGAATTTCCTATAGGCTAACCTCTTTTCTCTTATTGCCTAGATGACCCCAGAACTAAAACAGCTGGGTGCTTTGGCCATTGTGTTCTTCATCTTAGCCTAACACATTCCTCTGTGGCAACCAGTATTTCTTTCTTAATGATAAACCACCTTTGGTCCATCACCATACCTGCTCTGATGTCTGTCAGGTGGCTCCTTAGCACTTCACCCATCTTCCTGAAGTCCTCCTTCCTAAAATCCAAAATGTTGGTCTTAGTCAGGATGCTTTCCCTGCCCATATCTAACTGGAACCATGCTGTGTAATGGTCATTCCCACCCAGGGGCTCCCTGATTGTTATTTCCTGTACATACTACCCATTCATGGGCACCAGATCAAGAATTGCTCCCACTGTTGTTGGTTCTGTGATGTCCTGACTCAGGTACCCACTTTGCAGTACTTCCAGGATCACCTGGCTCCTAGCACATGTTGTGTGGTATGCACCAGTCCATCTTGGACAGGTTGAAATCCCCCACAATTACCACCTCTCCTTTCTATGCAGCTTCCAATATTTGCAAGCTCAGTTCCCTGTACTTTCCTCATCCTGGTTGGATGGTCTGTAAACCACCCCTAACCTCACCTTTCTCTATTGGATCTATTTCACCTATTGAACCATAACTGAACCCATAATGCCTTCACCTTCCCTTCCTCCCACTCCTCCCTCATGCAAATTATTCTTTCCCTGATGTAAACTGCCACCCTTCCCCCTTTCTCAATGACCCTGTCCCTCCTGTATAGTTTATATCCAGGGATTGCAAAGTTCCAGTCATGGTGTGGTGTTGCCCAAGTCTCAGTTACTGCCATTATGTCCACCTTCCTGTCTGCTAATAGTGCCTGCAGGTCATCCATCTTGTTTCCAAAAATCTGTGCATTTAGAGACACCACCCTGCACCTAGAATCTACCCTTCCCTTCCCTTCCATTCCCTTCCCTTCCATCTCTTCTTCTCTTCACATTTCTCCCCTCTGTGTGCACCCCCACCTACCCCTGTTATGGGTAACCTGTGAACAAGGCAACCACAATTGAGCGCCTACAAAAAACATCAACTCAATTATGGCGCTGTGTTCAGGGCTACCTGGCAGGGGGACAACTGAATACTGGGGTGGGTGACATACAGCGACTGGAATTATGCACACATGTACATGCACGTGGGGGAGGCACGGGAAAGAAGATATGTGGGAGGGGGTGTGGCGGAAGCTGCTGATCTCGTCTGCTAGCATAGTGGGAATGGTAGTTGTCTGGGAGTGCAGGTGCAGAGACTCGGTTTGGCGTGGCACTTTTTTATTTTGCTGGCAGGTGACTTTCATTTTCTAAGTGTTTCATCCCCCCATGCACCCCTGGGTTGAGAATCCATTAGTAGTGGGGGTACAGACCCCAATAAAAACAATCCTAGGTCTCGTCGCCTCTTGCCCCTCGCGGCACATGTGCATCACCGAAATTCATTTTCAGCGATGTGCACTTGCACTAATGGTGATCGCTATTCCACGAGCACCGTTATGACATAGAACCCCTGTTACTTGTTTCTCACCCCCTCCACCCTTTGCTAACTGTTTTCTCACCCCTTCCACCTCCTCTCTCTAGACCTCTTCCATTACTGTGGGGGGGGGGAGGAGTCATTGCCTTTGGGCCTGCTGCCCCCCTAGTAGTTTAAATTAAATGTAGTGGTTATGTATTCCTCCAGTTTGTCCCAGAGTACCCTCAAACTCTCCTTATTGAGGTGTAGCCTGTCTGGTGAAAAGAGTGCTTTGTTTGAACAGGTGTCCTCTCAGTCCCCAATACAGATTAACCCCTCCTCCCTGTGCCATTTTCTCAGCCAGTTATTAAAATCCACTATTCTTCATTTCCTGGATGTGCTGGCCCTTGGTACTGGTATCAGCTCTGAGAAGGCCTGCAAACTTGCTTCCTCCTTGCATATCTTCCTTAACTCCCTGAACCTACTTTGTGCTACCTTAACCTTCTCCCCAGCTAGGTCATTGGTTCCACTTGTATAACTAAATTAGGTTTTCCTCCAATGCTGCTTACTATTTCCTTTATTCTTGGGCCCACCTTCCCTGCTGTCATTACTACCATACAAACCAAACTCGTGCTTGTATTCTGGTCCCCTTTCCTTTCCCAGTGAATATCTCTAACTATAAATAATATTTAAACTGATAATTTAATAATTTATAAATAATATAATGACATAGAACCACAGAACATAGAAAGTGATGGCAGAGGAGGACCATACAGCCCATCTAGTGTGCCCATATGCCTACCCCCTTTCCTTAACTGCTATTCAAGGTTATGGTGCCCTTGTGTCTATCCCATACGTTTTTGAAATTTGTCACTGTTATTGCCTCCACTGCAGCCTGTGGAAGGCAGTTCAATGCATCCACCACTCTCTCGGTAAAGAAGAACTTGCATGTGTTGCCTCTAAATCTGCCCCCTCTAGCTTCTTGTTGTACCCCCTGGATCTTGAGTGATTTCTGGTGTGGAACAGGTCCTGAACCTGCACCCTGTTTATTCCTTTTAGGAACTTGAAGGTGTCTATTATGTCTCCTCTCTCCCTCTTCTGCTGCTCCAGGGAGTACATGTTTAAGTCTCGCAGACTCTCTTCATAAGGTTTTTCGTGCAGCCCGTGAATAATTTTTGTTGCTCTCCTCTGCCATGTCTCTAGTCTGTTTATATCTTTTTTAAGGTGTGGTCTCTAGAACTGGACACTGTACTCCAGGTGTGGCCTCACCAGTGACCTGTAGAGTGGCAGGATGGCCTCACTTTCCTGCTGGTAATCCCCCTGCCTAGGCATCCCAGCATCCCATTTGCTCTCAATACCGCTTTCTCACATTGTTTGGACATCTTCAGTCATTTGTTATAATTATTCCTAGTTCCCTTTCCTGCTTAGAGGATTCTAGTTTTTCTCATCCTATGTAATAGTCTTCTCCTTGGTTCATCCTTCCAATGTGCATGATCTTGCATTTTGTAGCATTAAAATTTAGCTGCCATGTTTCTAATCACATTTCCAGAGCATTTAGGTCAGCTTTCATCTTCTCCAGTCCACCTGGAGTGTCTACCCTATTTCCTATCTTTGTGTCATCTGTGAACAGACTTATCTTACCCTCCAGCCCATTAGAAATGTCACTAATAAAAATATTAAATAGGATTGGTCCAAGCACTGAACCCTGTAGCACTCTACTATTTACTCCTCTCTCCTCTGATTGTGATCCATTAACCAGTATCCTCTGGGTCCTTCCAGTAAGCCAACTCCCTACCCAGTTTACCACCTGACTCCCTACTCCCATGCTTTCTAACTTGTTTAGTTGCTTTCTATGTGGGGCCAAGTCGAAGGCTTTGCTGAAGTCCGGGTATACTACATCTACAACCCCTCCTTGGTCTATTATTTTTGCTACCCAATTGAAAAAGTAAATTAGGTTAGTCTGGCATGACTTACCTTTGGTAAAGCCACACTGTTTTGTGTCTAGTTTGCTGTTGTCCTTAAGAAAGAATATAATCCTTTCTTTGAGGAGGGTTTCTGTAGTTTTACCCACAGTTGAGATGAGGCTTACTGGTCTGTAGTTGCTTGCACTCTCCTTACACCCATTTTTGTGTAGAGGAATAACTGTGGCCTTTTTTCAATCTTGTGGGACCTTGCCTGTTTCAAATGATAAGTTATAGAGATCGGCCAGTGGAGCTGCCAATTCCTCCCTTAGTTCTCTGAGTAACCTAGGATGCATTTCATCTGGTCCCATGACCTTCTTTATATTTATTTTCACCAGTTTCTTGAGTACTTCTTCCTCTGAAAAGGGTCCTGAGTATACGCTGACGTTTACTTTGGTGCCCCCTGAAATAGTGGGTCCACAATCATCCTACTCCTTTGTGAATACGGAGGAGAAGTATCTGTTTAGTATTTCTGCTTTGTCCTTGTCATCCTCAGTGTCTCCTCCATCTTCCTTTGAGATTCTGACTATACCCCCTGTTGTCTTTCTCTTTTCACTTATATATCTATAGAAGGTTTTGTCTCCCTTTCTGACTTCTTTGACAATCCTTTCCTCTGTTGTTGCCTTTGCTGATCTGATTTCCTTGTTTGCTACCCTTTGTTCTTCTTTCTAGCGCTCCTTGTTACTGCCAGGTCCTTTTTTTTGTATTTCCTGAAAGCAACCCTTTTCCTCTTACCCTAGTGGCCACTTCTTTAGAAAACCAGAGTGGTTTTCTTTTCTTTTTTGCTTTGCTCACCTTTTTATGCAGTGGTCTGCAGTTTATAGTATAGCCATTTTGAGTTGTGACCAATGCTTCTCAACATCCCTCCCCTGTGCAATATTAACAAGTTTCATTCTGAGATATTCCTTCATTCTTTTTAAAATCGTCTCTCCTAAAGTCCATGGCTGAGATATTCAGAGGGATTGTGCCTGGTGAAACCTAACTGCACCGGTGCAACCCCAGAAATGCACCCCAGGGCAATATTCAAAAGTGGGAATTGTGCAGTGCAATTCCTGATGTGCTGGGGTGCAAAGATAATGTATGCTGCACATCTCCAGGGGCCGTGCCCATGCATATGCAGCACATCCTGATATTCAGCCCGGGATGTGTGGTGCATCTGCTGGCACAACCCAGAGATGTGCCGCATATCTGGGCTCAAAACTGAGCCCATAAAAAATAGCTCAAGTGCTAGTCACCCACTGGCGGGCCATTGTAGTGCAGTGCACAACACAGTACCTGCTGGCCATGGGTGGCAACCCCCCCAACACCATGCACAAGCACATACAATAGTCCCTGGTAGTCTAGTGGTAACCCCACTCCCCGCTGGTAGCCTGATTGCCCGTAAAGTTAATAAAACTTTCCTGGTGGTTCAGTGGTACCTCCCCACCTCTGATCACTGTGTTAGTATTAAATATTTCCCTGGTGTTCCAGTGGTTCTCCCCTCCCCTCCCATACCCACGATCACCGTGCTAATATTAAATATAATTTCTCTGGTGGTCCAGTGGTTCCCCCCTCCCAGCCCAAATCCCCAATCACTGTTGTAATGTGCCAAGTACCCTCCCTAGTAGTCCAGTGGTATCCCCAACCCCACCACCCACACAGGACCCCTAGACTACCCAGCCACCCCCGGTCATTGGCAGGCAAGCACACATCTGCATACCACCGTGGCTGTCTGCCAAATGACAGCTTATAGTAGTTGTTAGCTCATTGGTCTCACTGTGGACCATAGGGCTTACAGTGCATACTGTAATTTGACAACTTCTGTGAATGAAGTCATTCATTCACAAAGTTGTGGATTATTAGTATGCACTGAAGCCCATTGGTCCACATTGTGGGACCAATGAGCTTTCAGCAACTACTGTAAGCTGTTAGTCGGCGGGCAGCCATGGTGGTGTGCAGGTGGGTGTGCTGCCCGCCAATGACCAGGGGGAGCTGGGTGGGCTGGGGGTCCTGTGTGGGTGGGGGTACCACTGGACTATCAGGGAGGGTACTTGGCACATTATGATGGTGATAGGGGATTTGGGTGGGGAGGGGGGATCCACTGGACCACCAGGGAAATATTTAATATTAGCACATCGATTGCAAGTACAGGAGGGGAGGGTGGGAACCACTGGACCACCAGGGAAATTAAATTGAATTATATCACCGCGCTAGGGGTTACAGGTTGGGGAGGGGGTACTACTGCGGTCCCTGGTACAGGGACTGCAAGCTGTGCAGGCCACCAGGTGCATTTCGCTGGCTGGCCCTGCACAACACATGCAAATAGGGCCATAATGACATCCAAATGGTCCCATTTGCACCATGCATGCATAATGGCCCCATTTGCTCATCAAGGTCTGAATATTTGGATATTTCGCACAGCGCAGCTACAGTTGCGCTGGAGCATTCCCAGTCCTGGTATTCAGATCTGTCTTGTCTGGGGGATGCACCAGCGCACTGTATTTGTACCACAGGCATTTTTTGCTGCATTCAGTAGAGATGCGCCATGGCACATCCCTTTTGAATATATCTCTTTGTTGCTCTAGCGCAACTCAGTTGTGCTGCATAACAACTTTTGCCATTGCCTGGGGCAATTCTGAATATCGGGTCCCATGTCTTTAGTTTTAGAGTGCCTAGTTTTTGATTTTGTCCTGATCTTAAACCACACCGTGCAGTGGTCGCTGGTACCTAGATGGCTTCCCACGTCTACCTCCGAGATATTGTCCCTGTTTGTTAGTAATAGGTCAAGGATAGCTTCCCCCCTTGTTAGGTCATTTACAAGTTGCCTTAGGCCTGATATGATATGCACAAAGCCTCCAGAAAGTTTTTGTTTTTGGTTGACCCTGCTGTAAGTGTGTCCCAATTTACAATGGGGAAACTGAAGTCTCCCACCACTATCATTTCCCCTTTTTCACTCATTGTTTAAATGGATTCCAATATTTCCTTGTCTTCCTTTAACCCTGTCACTTGTGGATGGTAAAACACTCCTACTCAAGTTACTGCTACATTTCCAGCCTCCAGAGTGACCCAAAGTGACTCAATTTCTATGGTGTCATTTTGGGTTATATTTGCTTTGATGCCCTCTTTTATGTACATAGCTAACCCCCACACACACTTTTCACCTAGTTCTGACCTTTCGGAAGAGGCAGTATCCTGGGATAGTCGTCTCCCAGTCATAGTTATTGTTCAACCAGGTTTCAGTGATGATGATCCCACCTAGGTTGGCATCGACTGTGATAGTGATGAGATCAGCTATTTTATTTGATAGGCTTCTTTCAACACTTATTCCCCCCCTTTTGTGATGTCATGTCCTGTTTTTGAGCAATTCCTTGCATTGTTATCCATTCCTTTACCTAGTTGGTGAATACTTTTTCTAGCATTTGAAACCCTGATTTGGCGGAGTTTTGGGGGAAAGATACTGTAGCAGACTATTTTGTCCCTGCTGTCCCTTCCCCAGTGTTTAGTGTAACCCCCCTGCAAATGGGGGTTCCCAAAAGACTTCCAGGAGCTTGCTTGAATGCTCCAAGCCTGAATGGTGTTTGGCATTTAAGCCATTTATCAGTGAGTGTTTTTAGAGCCTCTGGTACTGTCCCTTTAAGAGCTGTCTGCTTGCAGACATAATTAGTTTGTATGGGGGGACTGTGTGCTTCTCTGAGTACCACTGAGCTGCTGCTAATTCACTTCATTTTGCAGTCACTAGGGTGCAAAGGAACCTATCTGAAAGATGTAACTGTTTGCCAGAAATTATTTAGAGTAATAATGAAATTACAGTTTGTCTAACCTGCTTTCTTTGCAGTCAGAACTGTGTCTGCTAGTTCCCATTCTAGTTTTGAACTGCTGAACTGGACCAACTGTGGGGTAAGCTAGCTCTAAAATGGTGCCTTGGACGAATCAGAACTTGGACTCATAATCTGAGCCAGCCACAAGAGGATTGTAAGGCAGTGACTCTGGGAGATGTAGTTTAGACTTTAGTGCCTTTTGGACCAACAGCAGCAGTCTATTGTGAGTGACAGCCAATCCAGTCAAGAACTGGGAGGAACTCAAAGGAAGTGCCGGTTTTGTCGGTTGGAGTTTCTGTTGAGCTTTGGCAGTGAAGAAGGAAGGAGCCCTGTGCTTTTCAGTGTGCAGTTTTAGTCAAAAAACGTGTGTAAGGCCCAGAGTTCCGTCTGCAGCTTGTGTAACAGCTTGTTAGACTGAATCCGTCCTGTGAAAAGAATCAAAGGATCTCTGAAGAGTAGAAACCAGGCTCACCCTGTAGAAGACTGGAGGAATTGCTGAAAATTGCACTCGGTCTGTCAGGAACTGAATCTGCTGTGTGTTCTCCCGGTATTGTGCAGTAATTGCGATCGGGATACAGATGCAGCCTGCCTGGTATAGTGCTTTTATATGGATGTGTGAAGAGGTTTGTGTACCTCAAGTGAGCCCTGCTGACATTGAAGGACCCTATCTTATTTGGAGGTCGTGAGTACTAATTCAGGGTCGCCCGTTGAATTGCCATATTAAATCCAAATGGAATTACTGTACTGCTGACTGTTTAATTCTCCTTTTCTCTGTGTGAAAGGGCCCTACCAGCTGCCACGGTTTGGACTAGCCACTAGGGCTTGGGTACCCAGGGACAGTAACTGATAGGGATAGGCCTGTGCACAGAGCCATGGAAATGATTATTAGAGTGATAAGCTAATTAACCTGATTTCCCCTGTCCTTGTTATATTCCCCCTAAATAAATCAGAGCTGCTTGTTTCAGCAAAGTTATACTGCCTGAGGTATTTGTCTATGTTAAAATATTGTACTGTGATTGTTGCACTGTATCTTATTTTACAGGGGGTCCCAGTGCCAGAAATAGTCCTGGGGGTAAGTGTATACTGTGAAGGTAATTCTGATATATTGTGTGGGCCACTAGTGGGAAGAAAGGGGGGTTGCAGTGTCCCAGAGGGCTGTGACCAAGTAAGTTTAACTATTGCAAACCCTGACCTCTGGGTGGAGGCACCCGCCATTGGATCCAGGCCCCTCAACCTGTTAGTGGCAAATCAGGCAGGGGTAGTAGCCCCTGGGATAGCGCCATCTAGGGGTTACATTAGTTTAAATGATCAATGGCTATGTCCAGTTTCTTTCCTAATGCCAGCACGCATTCTCTAGTTGGGTGTAGGCCATTATATTTGAAGAGACCTCTGTCCCAGAAGTCCCACTATTTCCCTATGTATAAATAATAAAGACTTGGTAGCCTTCTCAGAAGTGGTGCCCATGCTACATGCAGGCATGGCCAGGAAAGGCAAGATTGTTGAGTTTAGCTCATGGTTAAAAGGATGATGTTAACAGCAGGAGTTGGGGTACGTCGACCAATACAGCAGAATCAAAGAAACCCAGGGTAAAGGGAAAAAGAGGGGACGGGGATAAACAATGGAAGATGCTGTGCACCTATGCAAGGAGTCTTGGCAACAAAATGCCAGAGCATCAGGCGATGGTCACGGAAGGGAGCACTGACCTGGTGGCTGTCACAGAGATGTGAGCAACCTCAAACCATGAATGGGACATGACCATGCCAATGTGCTCACTGTTCAGGGAGGACAGAGCAATGGGCAGGAAAGTGACATTCCACTGCATGTAGAAAAAGGAATACAGTAAAGGCAACTGAAATAGACAATCTAGAGGAGTCAAGTAAACTAGAAATCCTGTGGGTGCTAGCAGCAACAGGAAATGGGAAACAAATTAGGACGAGGATGTTTACAAACCACTTGGTCAGGATCAAGAGACAAATGAGGACCTGTGAAACATACTTAGGATGGTGGACAATTTAGGGTAGGTGGTGGTAGCAGAGGACTTTAATATTCCAGATGTGGACTGGAAAGTGACAATTGCAGCAAGTACTAGGAGTCAGTGCCCAATGGATGCTCCCAACAGCTGTTCCTAGTTCTCCCAGTCCAGGACCTAACAAGGGAAGGGACTCTGATGGATCTGGTGTTCATCAGCAGTAAGAGGATCTAAACTGTAGCAGTCCTGGAATGACTCAATTCCAGTGACCACAGAACAGTGGTGCTGGAGGTCCAGATAGGGACCACCAACAAGGCCAATGCAGTAAGGGTATTGTACTTAAAGCAGATGTCAGCAAGATGAGGGTACAGTTTGAACAAAAAGCACAAGGGGTATATAGCAGATGGAGGGCAGAAAAAAATGGGTAGAATTTAAAAAAGCAATGATGAACATGACAGAAAGCTTAACTGCAATAGCGTCAAAGGGAAAAGGGCAAGGGGTCCAATGTGGTTCACAGCCAAAGTAAAGACAGTTGTAAGTGCCAGAAAGGAGGGTGTTTTTAAAGTATATGGGAAGCCAAGGGGAGGAGGCTAGGGAAAAGTACCTGGAGGCAACAAAGTAGCCAGCAGGAAGGCGTGGGAGGCCAACAGAACTCCATCTTGCAATGGGAATGAAGCAAGGATAAAAATCAAGGATATATTGTGAGACTGAAGACTGAGGAAGGCTATAAAGAAGGGGACAGAGGGAAAACAGAGATACTAAATAAATGTTGTTGTTATATATTTACAAGAGAGAAAGATAAGTCACTGCCAGAATGAGGGTGTAATGACTTGCTATTTAATTTTTTACTATTTTTTTATTATTTAACTCTATCTGCATAGATAACAGTACATACAAACATACGAACATACAAATCTGCCAGCAGAAACAGGCCTTATGGTCTATCAAGTTAGTCTGCTTGAATGGGCAGCTAGCACCCTTATATTACAGCTGCCACCCCCTCCTCTCCCCCCTCACCTTTACCCCCTCACACTCTGTCCTATGCCCTTTTAAAACTGCCCACTCCATACAGTATACCACCTCCTCGGGTAGAGTGTTCCATTTCTTCACCACTTTCTCTGTGAAAAAATACCTCCTCATCTCTTTCTCTCTGATATCTTCTACCCTCCAACATGAAACCGTGCCCTCTGATGTCCCTTCCACTCCTTAGCTTAAATATCCCTTCTGTGCCCGTTTTGTTAATCCCCTTCAAATATTTAAAGGTCTCGATCATATCCCCAGATCCTTCCTCACCTCCAGGGTGTACATATTCAACTCAGTCAACCTGTCCTCATAGGTTTTGCCCTTCAGCCCCTGGATCATCTTAGTTGCCCTACACTGCACCCCTTCCAGCAATCTGATATCCTTCCTCAGAAAGGGATGCCAGAACTGCACGCAGTACTCCAAATGTAGCCTGACTAGTGACCTGTACAGCAGCAGGATCACACCCCTATTTCTGGATGAGATTCCTCTCACAATATACCCCAGCATCTTGTTGGCCTTAGCTGCCACCTTCCTGCACTGATCTGAATTGTTCATGTTACCCATTATGATCACCCTTAGGTCCTTCTCCTCCTATGTGACCTCTATCTGAACCCTCCCAACTGGTAGCTCCTCCCTGGGTTCCTTGCTCCGAAATGCAAAACTTTACACTTCTTCACATTAAAGCTCAATTGTCACTTTTCCGACACTCCTCCAGTTTGGTCAGGTCCTCCTGTAGCCCCTGCCACTCCTCTATATTATCCACCACCTCCCCAATCTTGGTATCATCTGCGAACAGACTGATCTTGCTCCTAACACCATGTGAGATATCTGATATGAATAACCCAAACAACACTGGACCCAGGACTGAGCCTGAGTGCCCCCCCCACCACCTGTTGCTGCCTCCCCTTCAGCCAGTTCACAATCCAGTTTACCATCTTTGTCCCTGCCCCCACATATTGCAACTTACCCCCAAGCCTCCCATGCGACACTGAATCAACGGCCTTGCTGAAGTCTAAATGCAGCACATCAACTGAATGGCCTTTACCCAGTTGTAGTATTCAATTAGATTGGTCTGGCAGAATCTTCCAGAGACAAATCCATACCGCTGACTGTCCTGGAATCCATTTTCCTCCAAAAAGGTCACCATCCTCTCTTTCAGGATTGCTTCCATAAGTTTTCCTACAATGGATGTGAGGCTTACAGGTCTGTAATTGCCAGGATCATCTTTTGGGCAACTCTTGTGGAGGGGCACCACATGAGCCATCCTCCAATCCTGTGGTACACAACCTGTGTCCAGGGAGGTATTGAACAGTAGGATCTAATCCCCTGAGAGCACATAGATGGGCTGGGGATATTAGATTAAAATTGTTGCCAGAGGTAGAGCAGTCGTCCCTGGAAAGCAATTACAATCCTTTTATAATGTATGAGAGAGGCTTATTACTAGTAAAAATCAACACGACTACATCCTTGTAATCCAATCAATATGACATCAGGATATTGTTAACCTATCTTAAGTACAGTATGTCATAGTGATGGGATTACAAAATGAAATGCCAGCAGTAATCAGTATTCCTTTTTTAGAACGCTGATCGATAGCCCCTGTAAGCATTTTAAATGTTCTGTCCCCATTCTAGTTACCTTCAAGTTTTTTATTCGAAATATCAGTCCTAATGCTCCCTGCTGTGCACTCTTGATGTTTGTGAAGACAACACGCAGACGTTTCTCAGCACTCTCTGTAACCCAACACCACGTGTTGTCAACCAAACAACTGGATTTTCCCTAATGGATTTCTTTAAAAATGGATGTTTTTAAAGTAGTGTTTTGTAACTTTACGTGTTGGTAGTTAGGATTTTAATCAATTTAAATGAGTGGTCAAGTTTGAAATTTGTGTGTTTTCCAATAAACTTTTGGAGACAAATATAAATGGCTGGTTTTCTGACTTCCATAGGTAAGCCCTTATATTTGAATGTATGTTATAATGTTTAATGGGGGGGGGGGTGATTTTTTAATTTTTTATTTATTTGTGTCTAGGATTACAAAGTACCTTTGAGCCAAGGCTCTTTTACAAAGGTTCCACACCATGCTGGTTACAGGTAAGGGACACTAAAACATAAAACAGTTACAGGTATATGGTTTTAGACAGTAACTTTGCTTGACAAAATCAGACTGAGCGATGAGTAACTCAAGAAACAATAGGAGGAAGAGGGCAAGAAGGGGAGAGGGCTGAGGGTAGGGGAAGGCATAGGTGTAGAAGGTCAGGTGAGGCAGCCGAGGGGCCTTGTTGGACAGACACAGGGCAAGTGCATTAGAAGTTGCATTGGACAGGTAAGGCAAGAAGAGAGGCAGAAACTGACACCTATAAGGTCAGAAGCAGCATAGGGAATGAAGATGTTATGGGGTGCAAGCACAGGTGGAGGTGCCAGTTATGGAATGGAGGAGCTTTTTTTTGAACACTCCAAGCATTACTGTGGATGAGGTGTCACTAGAGAGCTCATTTTGCCAACTCAGAGCCCTGTATGCAAATGACGTTTGGCCTTGGGACGTGCGGCAGCGGGGGATTTGAAGGATTTGGGGCTTAGAGCTCCTGGTGTTGCGGTTGGTGATTTTGGGTTTGAGGAGAGTGCTGACTCCTGGTGGTGCCTTTCCCATCGTGATTTTCTTAGAAGTGATGCAGGTTTGGTATTTGATTCGGTTGTTCAGTTTTAGTCAACCTGTTTTGGAGTAGAGGTTGCAGGTGTGGGTGAGACAGTGGGAACCATTAACGAGTCAGCAGGCTTGATTGAGGGAAGCTGAAACACGCCTGAGAGATGAGGTTGTGGCAGATCCATAGATAATGAAACTGTAGTCAATGATGCTGATGATGGAGCTCTGGACAGCTATGGACAGAGCTTCTGGGGGTTAGATGTTTCCTATGTCGGAATAGTAGGCCCATCCTAGTGTTGGCTACTTGTGCCACATTATTGATGTGTGGGACATAGGAGAGATTACAGTCGAGGGTGAGGCCAAGGTATTTGAAGGTATGAACTTGTTCGAGGGTGATTCCTTGCTTGGTTTTAATGGAGAGGTGATATTGTTTGTGTTTGTTTTGGGAACTGCAGAAGATCATGGTCTTTGTCTTTTTCTGGTTAAGTATAAGTCTGTGTTTTGTGAACCAGTTTTTGACTGCAGAGAAGGCCTGTTGGAGGTTACCTTGTAGATGGACTGGATCATAGTGGGATGCCAGGATGACAGCATCAACCGCGTAGAGTAGGATCTGTTCAGGGCAGGATTCTGGCAGTGAGTTCAGAAAAAGGCTGAAAAGGAGGGGGCCCAAGATTGAGCCTTGTGGGACACGGACCAGACTAGTCTTTGTTCTGAGAGTGTGCCAGCAATTCTCACTCTTTGGGAGCAGTTGTCTGAGTAGCTTTTGAACCAGTTCACCGAGTTAGGTGAGAGTCCTGCTAGTCAAAGCTGGGCAAGTAGGAGATTGTGGTTGATGGTATCAAAGGCTTTAGTTAAGTCGATGAAGGTGGACCCAGTAAGATGACTGTTATCGAGTGAGTGATGGATTGCACCAGTGAATTCAAGTAGCGCCGTGGAGGTGCTATGACCTTTTCTAAAGCCATGTTGCTCCTTGCACAGGATGTTGTGATTGTCTAGGAAGTTGGTGAGCTGGTCTGACACAATCCATTCTAGGGCCTTGGAGAGTGGAAGAAGGATGGAAATTGGACGATAATTCACAGTAGCTGTTTTGTCACCACTTTTATGAATTGGTGTTACCGTGTCAGATTTCCATAAGTCAGGGAACTGGCTGAGACTGAGGGAGAGGTTGAAAATCCTGGCCATTGGTCGGAGTACTTCTTCAAGTGTGAGTGATAGCAGTTTGAGGTCGAGGGAGTCACTACTGGCTCTGGAGTTGCAAATGGCTTTGGTAACGTAGCTGCGGACTTGATGTATTTTTGCTGCTTTAAAGTAGAAGGGAGGGTGGCTGGAGGAGGCTGATGGGGGCAAGGGGAACCACTTCATTGAAAAAACCCTGTGGGAGTACAGCACTGAGGTCCATGAAGGTGTCATTGAATGTATCAGCAATGAGTTTCTGGTCAAGTGTAGTTTCACTATTTATGCTGAGTACTGACGGGGTGATTTAGATTGCTTCCCGGTGACTTCTTTAATGTTATTCCAGAAGTCCCTACTGTTGCCCCATGAGTTAGTGAGAGCATTATGGAAATAGGTGGTCTTCGTATCCCAGATATATTTAGTGCAGTCATTTCGTGCACGTTTATAGTTAGCAATATCAACTTGTCTCCCGGTGTTTCTGGCAATCTCAAAGTGGTCTCGAGCTTTTAGTCATCTAAGTAGGTCTCCGGTGAGCCAGGGGTTACATAGGGCTTTGGCCTTGTGCTTCTTGAAGGGTGCAAATATGTTGCATGCTTGGTTGAAGATCCTGATGAAGTGTTCCAGTGCAGTGTTCACATTGGTTGCAGTGAGAATTGGGGACCAATCCTGTTGATGAAGGAAGGTTTTGAGATGAGGTAACTTGCCTCTAGATAGAACTCGGCTAGTAATAGTTTTTGGGGAGGGCTTGATGAATTTGTTGGACCAGTAGCAGATGACAGGGGAGTGGTCACTAAGTGTGTCAGGGAGGACAGTGGTGTCTGTGATCCTGGTGGGATGGCTTGTTATGATCCAATCCAGAAGGGTGCTGGTACCTGTTTTATAGTTTGTCCTGGTTGGGGAGCTAACCATCTGAGAAAGGTTTGCTGCCACTATCAAGTCCCTGTATGCCCCTGCCTCTGCAGCAGGCCAGTTAATATTAAAGTCACTGAGGAGGATGGTTTCTGAATCAGGTGAGAGAGATTTGGTAAACTCCAGGACTGCGTTAAGCCCATTACCTTACTCTTTCGGTGGAATGTAGACTGTGATAACTGTGATGGCTTTATTGTGTACACCGAGAAGGATCTTGACAGGAAGAATCTGTGCAGTGGTGATTTGGGGGGTTAAGTTGATGAGGTGCCCCCAGATTGTGTCCTTAAGGCACAGGGCGCAGCCACCACCTCTTTTTGATGTTCGATCAAGCTGGTAGACATTATACCCAGGGAGGGTGATAGCATGGTTGGGAACCGAAGGTGAGAGCCAGGTTTCTACGACTGCTAGTATGTCTGGGTTATGCTGGCAGGCAAAAGTCTGAAGGGCATCAGTTTTGTGAAGAAGACTGCATATGTTAAGTGAGATTATTGAGAGGGATCCTGGGTGATTGGTCTGAGTTGTTCTTATTGTAGGGGCTGGTCTGGGATTGGGATGAATGTTTCCCGACAATAGCAGGAAAAGAAGTATACATTTTAGAGTACTGGTGTGAGATACCCACGACTGGCACCTATTTTTTTGGGCCAGAGAACTCCAAGATTCACCAGGGCAAGTAAACGGGTGGAGCCATGGGTAAAGCGTGGCAGTAGTAGCGGTGGACAGGGAGAAGTACCCAATGGCCATTTGGGGAAAGGGCCATTTCATAGTGATTGGAGATGCCTGCTGTGGGAAACACAAGATTGAGAGGGAGGGGAACTGTGGAGGAGGTGAGAGCGTGAGTTGGTAGATGTTTGGAACAGTGGGGAAACATGAGCAGGGGGGATGTAGTAGTGGGAAGAAGGCAAAAAAGGTGAGGAGAAAGGGGTACAGAGTACCGGTGTCATACATGATTCAATGTGAATGGGGGGGCAGGCACAGGGTGCTGGGTAGGTGGGAGGCAGCTAGTGAAAGTGACAGGAGGTAGAGAATGAGTTGGAGGCTCGGGAGCAGGGGGAACTAGGTAAGCAGGTGGCTGAGGGAGAATGGGCAGAGGGTGGGGCAGTGAGGGGACAAGGGCAGTAGCAAAAGAGGAGGATGTATGAGAGGTAGTGGGGGGGCATTAAAGAGTGTAACAAGACAGGGAGACAGGAGGTAGCAGCTCTAGAATAGAGTTCAGGAGTGAAAGGGTGCAGGGGAGCTACGGAATGCCAAAGGGGGGTTGGCCAGTGATGGAGTGACGGAGTGACTGGCACTAGGAGAAATAAGGAGGGTTTCAGGCACAGAAAGGAGGCAGGGGCAGTGAGGGGACTGAGTTGATTGACAGAGGGGGAGAAGGAGCAGGGAGGAGGGAGAGTGGGCAGTAAAGAGAGTAGGTACAGGAGAGAGAGTATCCAATAGGAAATGAAAGGGCGGTTCCCTAGGCAGAAGTGGGCGGAGCTAAGGCCTATTTAATTAAGGTGGGAGGTGGGGGAGGGGGGCTGGCCAAAAAATTTCCGAAAACCACTGAAGTCTATGGGTGCAGAGCCCAGCAAAACAGTTTGAATCAGTCAAGATTGCAGGGCCAATCAGTGGCCGTGCAGAGCACAACAGTCCAACTGGAGATGGAAGCAACAGACAGCAGCCAATGGGAGCCTTTCAGCACTTCCCAGTTCGGCCTGGGAGCTTACCAGCAAGAGGAGGGTTCCTTGGCGATGAGCAGTGGTGGTGTGGACGGCTGGCCCAGGTAGCCCCGGCTGCTCAGATGTTTCCCCGATACTTTCTAACCCATACACTATAAAAGTTAATGTATGGGGCTTTGATTAGTAACCTCACTGAAACCACTTCTCGAGGTTACCATGACAAATCTGTAAACCTCTCGAGCTACACTCTTGAGGTTTATAGTTGTCATGGTAACCTCTCGAAGTGATTACAGTGTGGTTACAAATCCAGCCCCATTCATGATCCTCTATGTCCTGTGATGACAAGACACCCTAGTCAATTAACAAGAGAGCTTCAAAGAATCCAAGGTCTTTCATGTCAGGAAACAATCCTGTCCATGCAGTCACCTCCTGTAGAATACAACTTGGCTCAGAACAAAAGCAGTGGTCGGTGAGTCCACAAAATCCATGTTTTTTAGGCTAGCTTTCCAGAGGGCTGATACCTACAGGAGACAAAGAAAGTGGTGGATCTATGATGTCAACGTGTCATATTTGATGATGCAGCATGGACGGCTAGTGGCTGATGGATTTTGAGGACTGTGCCTGGCCCTAGCAAATTAGTCATTGTTGGTACTTCATACTTGCACTATCTAAGAAGTGGATTCTGCCACATCTCACTAAGATATCCTGTGTGGCTAGAATCTTTCTACTCTGTTATATGTAAGAAGCTATAGGACTTTCGATTTGTTTTTTTTTCTGCTGTGTGCAAACCATTTCTTTTTTAATTCATGTAGTAACCCTGTAATTCTCCTAGTCTGGTAAATGTGTGATATCCTGTAGATAGTGTAATTAGTGTGAAGTAGATCATATTATTTTTATATACTTCATACTTCTGTGACTGAAACTTTTTGGGGAATAGATAACTGTTAGTATTGAAAAATCCACAATATGTCAGAGAGACAGAGAGAGAGGGGGAGAGAGAGAGAGAGAGAGAGAGAGAGGGGAGGAGGGAGGAGGAGGAGGGGAGAGAATGGCTACAGTTATATTCTAAGAAGTGAATAGTTTTCTCAGGAGTGAATGACGGGAAGGCCATTTTATTTATTTATTTATTGAAATCTCAGATTACAACCTTTGAGCTGGAAGCTTGTTTATGAAGGTTCTACGTCACGACAAAACAGGGATGCAGTAGTTAAATTATACAAGTCAAAACAGCATTAACAAAGAAAACAAACAGGCAATTCAGATACAGCCGTTTAACATGTAGGATTATACAAGTACAGATATTATGGTACAGTATATGCAGCAACAAAATCCTGTGTAACATAAGTGCACTAATAATGCAAGGCAGGAGAAGGAGAGAGGACCATGGATAGGAAGGGACTGGTAGCAGGGGATGAGGGGTGGAAAGGGATAGTGAAGCATGGACTAAGAGAGGGAATGAGTGGAGGACTGCAGCAGCCAAGTAGGCCTTGCCAAAATTTAGCAGATGAGGAAAGTAGATGGGGGGGTGCGAGGGGTGATAGGGAAGGGGGCATGTAGGTCTGGGTGGGTTGGGGGAGATGGAGGGACATGGTTGGGAAACTGAAGGAGGCATTGAGAGAAATATAAAGGCCGTGAAGATGTGGGAGGGGGAAAGTGGAGGTGTTGAAAGGGGCTTATGCAGGTTAAAGGCAGCAGTCACAACAGCGTAGGGTCACAAGATAGTCACAAAGCTTAGCTTTGACTGGGCTGAGTTTAGTATTGGATAGCATGTCCTCACTGACAGAGTTCAGCCAGAGGGGAGCATGATAAAAGAAGGAGCTCTGGCCCTGCACGGTGTGGCAGAAAGGGACTTTTAAGGTCAGGATGTTGGACCCCCAAGTGGTGCGGATATTGTTGGTGGGGGGGAGAGAAGGCTTTGAACACCAGGAGATGCAAGCCCTAGCATAGACTTTTTAGCTAGAAGGCATACCTGGTACCGAATTCTACAGTCCAAGTTTAGCCACCCTGACTGGGAATAGATGTCACAGGTATGTGTTAGGCAGGGAGCACTAAAGACAAGCTGGCATGCTTTGTTGAGGGCCACTTTGACCCAACAAAGTTTGCCTTTAGCCAAAGGAACACTGTACTTTGTGGGCAGTGGTCATGGTGGGACTCATACCATGAAAGTCCCCAGATAAGTGAATCACTTCTGAGTGGTGGCAGCTATCGAAGGTACCCTTACAGGTGTTGAGGGTTCAGAAACTTGGCAACCTGTTGGAGACTGAGTCCTAAGTACAGATATTTTGTGACAGTGGAGTAAGAGGGGAAGGGAGGAAACAGGGGCTCAAGAAGCATGGTCAAAATAAGGGAGAAAACATTGTTGGAAAAGCATTCAAGGTTGAAAGTAAATGAATCTATGGGACCTGATGGCTTACACCTGAGAATGCTGAAGGATGTAACAGAAGGGGTAGCAGGGCCTCTCGCAGACATATTCAACTGCTCACTGTCAATTGGACATTGCCTCTTTACACAAGAGTAGAAGGAAGGATGAGCCAGAGAACTATAAGCCAGTCAGCTTGAAGGGTATAGTGAGAAAAAATGATAAGAGTCTTTTCTAGGCTGCAACTGGTGGCTTCCTGGAGTGATATGGGCAACAGGCCCCCAGACAACATAAGTTCACAAGGAAAAGGTCTTGCCAGCCAAATCTGGTTGACTTCTTCAACTGGGTGACCAGAGCAGCAGAAAGGGGACAGGTTGTAGATGTGGCATACTTGGATTCCAGAAAAGCCTTAGACTCAATCCCTCACATGAGGCTGGTCAAGAAGGTAGGAGACTTGGGGGCAGGGGAAAGAATTGGCAACTAAGTTGGAGAACTGGCTGAGGAGAAGAACACAAAGGGTTATAGTTTATGGAGGTTTTTTATGGGTATGGGAAGTAATACATGGCGCACCTTAGGGGTCGGTGCTGGGCCCGGTACTTTTCAATGTATTCATTTGTGACATGGGGAAGGCATCAATGGTTAAGACCTACCTCTTTGCAGATAACTCAAAGATCTGTGCAAGGGTGGACACAGAGGAAGGGATATGTGAACTCGGAGGAGAGCTGTTCAAAGATCTGGTGTGAGGCTTCTGCCCCTCAGTTTTCCTGGAGTGCCTTCGACCGATCGGAATTCGTGGATATTATGCGGATTGTCAGAGATGCACATCCTATGTGCTGTAGTTTGGATCCAGGGTCAACTTCTCTTATTTTGGGTTGTAACGACTTTATTGGCCCGGTCCTAGCACAGATAGTCTGGTGCTCCCTGGAACAGGTGAGTTTCTGAGCTCCCTTAAGGAGGCTGTGGTAACACCACTTCTGAAGAAAGCTTCTTTGGACCCGGACTGCCATGCAAACTACAGACCAATCTCTAATCTTCCCTTTTTAGGGAAGGTGATTGAGAAGGTAGTGGCTGTACAACTGAGGAACCATTTCACTATCCATGATATCTATGAAGCCCTCCAGTCTGGTTTTCAAAAAAGGCATAGTACTGAGACAGCACTGGTTCGGGTGCTCAATGATCTCCTGATGGCTAGGGATCAGAGGAACTGTTTCATTCTGGTCCTCCTTGATCTCTCATCAGCTTTTGACACTGTGGACCATGGGGTTCTGCTTGAGTGTCTGAGGTTCATCTGTGGACTATCGGATGTAGTCCTCAGGTGGTTTACCTCTTACCTCACTGGAAGAACTCAGAGTGGTGTCCGGAGTTTATTCCTCCGACCCAGTTTCTCTGTCTTGTGGGGTTCCTCAGAGCTCAGTACTGTCCCCAATGTTGCTCGCAGTGTATATGCTGCCCCTCTGAGACATTGTAAGAAGGTATGGGCTGAGGTTTCACTGCTATGCTGATGATACCCAGCTCTACCTTTCTTTTGCACATGATCAGGATGGAGCTCTCTCAGTCTTTAATAACTGCCTTAGTGAAATCCAGGAGTGAATGGATTCGAGTTGATTGAAGTTGAACTCGGTAAAGATGGAGGTGTTGATAGTGGACTCAGCATGCCGGATAGGGGGCTCAGGAGCTGGTTCACCCTCAGGACTTTATCTTGGGGGTGTTTCTCTCCCAACCTCTGAATGGGTATGTAACCTGGGGGTGATACTTGGCAAGAGTTTGACTATGCATTTGCTGGTGTCTGCTGTCAGCAAGTCCGCATTTTACCATCTCAGGAATATCTCCAGGATTAGGCACCTTGTTCAGTCCGCCGATCTTCCTATGCTATTCCATGCCTTTGTGTCCTTGCATCTGGACTACTTCAACTCCCTTTCCCTAGGGCTTCCTGGGGTTGAAATCTGCCACCTACAGTTAGTGCAGAACGCAGCGGCCTGGCTTTTGACTGGTACTTCTCGGTCTAGCCATATTTCGCCGGTATTGTGTGGACTGCACTGGCTGCCAGTATCACCTTTAAAGTCGATCTTCTGACTTACGAAGCCCTACATGGACTTGTCCCTGACTACCTGAAAGAGCTCCTGGTCCTTTACTGCCCTGGGCAATTGCTCCACTCAGCTGGCGAGGGGTTGCTAGAGATTCCAAGGGGTGTTCTTGAAATCTTCTGGGGCTCATACTTTTAAGTACGCGGCCCCGACCCTTTGGAATTCTCTACCCTGCCAGATAAGGGAATGCGCGACTGTGGAGGAGTTTAAAAAGGCCCTAAAAACATATCTGCGGACCCAAGTATTTGGAGTCTGATTGTATTAGTTTGATTAATTGTTTTTATTGTAATGATTGGAATTTTATATATGTATTTGTGCGGCAACTTGATTTTTTGAAAGGAACCTTAAAAATAAAGTTTTATTATTATTATTATTGTTACACTTTATTTAGTCAGTGTTATGCCTTTAGGGGTGCGTATTTTACATAGAAGCATTCCTTTCTCATTTTAATCAGTCAGACTTTTAATTTTACTCCCAGAACCTAGTCCCCAGGTTCTCTCCTGTTTCCACTACTGTGTGCTTTAAGCTTCACTAAGCAGCTCTGAAAAATAAATGTGACAGAGGGATGGTTTGGGGGTCCATGGGTTAGATCACAGACTTGGGAACCAACAAGTTCAGGTTTAAATCCCACCTGAGCCACTTATTCACTGTTATCCTGAGCAAGCTGCAGTAACCAAGTGTAGAGTGAAGGTTCATGAGATATCAAGAATTAGTATGGTGCTTTGCAACAGGTTACAATGTAGTTTGTTCTGCATCTGTTAAGAAGCAGGTACTGAAGTTCACTTTTCCCAACAGTACTACTGCATTCACTTTTTTTATTCTTCCTTTGCCCCTCCCCACTCCAAATTTCTGCAGAAGATATTGTACATAACAATGTGGATCTAGTCTGATCTATTCTGAAATGTGGCAGCTGTATTGGTCCAGTCGATGATGTAGAATAAACACAGAAACATAGAAGTTATAAGCAGATAAAGACTTTATGGACCACCTAGTCATCCCTGTCTTCCCTACCTATTGTGTCACCGCAGACCCTACTTGGTTTCCGGTCTTTCCCACTCCTTACTTCTGTGTCTATCCCATGCATTCTTAAATCCTGTAACCATTTCGGCTCCCACCTCCACTGGAAGGCTGTTCCATGCGTCCCCCACCCTCTCAGTGAAGAAGTTTTTCCTCTCATTGCCTCTGAGCGCCCCCCCCCCCATGCTATTCTTCATAATGTGACCACTTGTCCTTGAGTATCTTTTACTTTGGAAAATGCTTCCTTTTTGTACCTTGTTTTTCCCTGTAAGGTATTTCAATGTTTCTATCATATCACCCCTTTCCCTCCTTACCTCCAGGGTATACATACTTAATTCCATAAGCCTATCCCCATAGGGTTTTTGATGCAGGCCTTGCACAATTTTGGTTGCCCTCTTCCTTTGTACTGCCTCCACCCTATCTATGTCCTTGCAGAGATGGAGCCTCCAGAACTGGACACAGTACTTAAGGTATGGTCTCACCAGTGATCTATACAGGGGTATTACTACCTCCTCTCTTTCTGTTGGTGATTCACCTGCCTATGCATCCCAGCATCCCACCAGCCTTCCCACTGCCTTGTCACACTGTTTTGCTACCTTCTGGTCATCAGAAATGATCACCCTGGGTCCCTTTCCTGCTTTGTGACTATTAATACCTCACCTCCCAGTTGGTATGTTACCCCCAGGTTTCTGTGTCCCATGTGCATGATGTTGCACTTTTTTGTGTTAAACCCATTAAAACCCAGCTACCAAACCCATGACCATTCTTCCAGTTTCTTTAGATCACCCCTCATTCTTTCCACACACCCCGGCGTGTCCATTCGGTTGCAGAGTTTTGTGTCATCTGTGAACAGACATACTTTCCCTTCCAGTCCATTTGTAATGTCACTAATAAAGACATTGAAAAGGACTGTCACCAGTACTGATCCTTGTGGCATCTCACTGGTCACCTTGCCTACTACAGAGTGGATGCCTTTTACCACCACCCTCTGACTCCTATTGCCTTGCCAATTTTCTACCCATTTTTTACTTTAGGACCCACTCCTAGGTTCCCCAGCTTGCTTATCAGTCTTCTACGTGGAACGGTATCAAAGGCCTTGCTGAAATCCAAGTAGGCCACATCCACTGCCCCTCCCTGATGCATTTCCTTGGTCACCCAGTCAAAGAACTTTATCAAATTTGTCTGGTAAGACCTCCCCCTGTGAAACCATGTTGCCTTCGATCCTGTAGATCCTTGGTAACAAGGTATTCCCCGATCCTTTCCTTCAATTGACTCCATTACCTTACCCACTACTGACGTCAGGCTGACAGGCCAGTAATTTCCTGCCTTCTCCCTATTTCCACTTTTGTGGAGGGACAATATCTGCCCATCTCCAGTCCCCTTCGGTACCTCCCCTGTTTCTAATGACAGGTTGAAAAGGGCTATTAGAGGTGCAGCCAGTTCCTCTTTCAGTTCCCTCAGTATCCGGGAGTGCACCCTGTCTGGTCACATTGCCTTGTCTACTTTTAACTTTGTTAGTTCCTTAAGCACTCTTTCTTCTGTAAAAGGACTTGTGTCAACTTCCCGTCTCTTTATATCCTTGTCCCTTATCTTTGGCCCTATTTCTACGTCCTCCTTCTTGAATACTGAAAATAAGTATTTGTTCAATATGTCTGCTTGTTGGTGGTCCTCTTCCACACAACCCCCTCCTTCCCTTTCAGCCTTACTATCCCTCCCTTGGTCTTTGTCCTTTCACTTATGTATCTGTAACCCCCTTGTTACCCGGGGTTACTAGAATCCCAGTAAGACCTAGTGGTAGGCAGGGAAGGCAGCTTGTGAAACTCCAGTTAAATGGGTTTCACACTGTCTCACTCTGTTCTCAGTCTCAGCTGAGACTGAGGGATGACATCACCAATAGAACTATCGCAGCTGCATGAGCCACATTGGAATCTGCAGCAAAGGGAGTTAGTTAGAATGTTGGGAGTTTTGACGTCAGTCTTCAGTCAGTCTTCAGTGAGTGGAGTGTGAAGTAGGGAGCTTGCTGAGAAAGCAGCTCAGTGAAGGCTCTAGGAGCCTCAGCCCTGACAGAGGGCTACTTTTAAGTAGAAGGGTGTGTGTCTCCACCTTAAAGAGAGACACAGAAGATAACTGAAGTGGTGGAGACCGCTGTTTTCGGGTCTCAGTGCCCCTTCCCTTCGGGGGAGGTAGGAAAGGATTCCCTGCAGATTCCTGGGGCAACCCCCAGTTCTGCTTGTGAAGGAAAAGCTGCCTATGTGTTCCAGTGTTTATTTGGGAGAATACGAAGATTTGTGAGTCACCTGTGGGGCACCTGCAACGTGAGGGTGAGTGTCTGCTCTTGCTAAAAGGGCTTATGTTTTTCACCCTGAGACTTTTGTGACAATGTGGGGATTGAACTACTCAATATTGGGAAGCCTAGAGTAATGGGCTAAGCAAAGTAAAAGTAGGTTCAAGTCCAGAGCTTGTTGGGATGCAAATAATATGTAGATGAGATGTGACCGACGCTTACCCATAATCTACATTTGAAAGTTCAGTAAAGGAATTGTTCAGTTTCCAGAGAAATGGCCGGGTATGGGCTGTGGGAGCTGGAGGTGGGTGGCCGCCCATCTTTAGTGACCAGGTCCACCTCTACGGATTTCTTCTGTGGATTTCTACTTTGCCTCAGGTACTTGGCCAATGATGAGGGAAGTACCCAGATGTGGGATTGTAAGGAAATTCTCTCTAGGAGTCAAAGACTCTAGTGTGGTTTGGGGAGCCACAATAGGATAATTGGTTTATTCTTCCAATGGACTGCGGATCAAGTGGCTGGTGGGGGAGCTGGGCCAGTGGGGAAAACCCAAGTGTGTACAAGTCAGGCTGTGTACCCAAAGCTGCATGCAAGTCCGGGCTGTGTGCCTGGTGGGTTTAGAGCCTGAGGGCTTGAAATGGTGATAAAGTGTTCTGTTGTCTCTAATCTGCATTACCAGGTAATGTAGCCCCATGGGGGTCCATCTATGCTTTGTTTGTTCAGCTTGGATGTGAATAAAAGCCACACTGAAGAATCCCATTCCTGGTTCTGGATATTACAGTTATTGCTTCCTGTGTTCGGATTTACTTGGTGCCCCTGTTCAGAGTAGCTAAACCTAGGTCCCCTGTGCCGAGTAACCTCATCATCCCCGAACCCAGTCCCCACCAGGTACTGCTGTCAGCTTCAACAGCATGCCACCTGTCGTTTGGCTAGAAATGCAGGGGTGAGGGGTTACATATCTAAAAAATGTTTTATCTCCCTTTGACACCGATTTAGCAATCCTTTCCTCTATTTGTGCTTTTGTCCTTCTAACTGCCTTCCCTGCTTACCTTTGTTTCTCTTGGTAAGTCTCCCTATCTTACTCCTTTTGCTTTCCTTTGTACCTTCTAAAAACATTCTTTTTTGCTCTCACTTTTTCTGCTACTGTACCTACTTCAAGAACCATAGTGGTCTCCTTTTTCTCTTGCCCTTGCCAACCTGTCTGACACAGAGGTTTGCTGCTTGTTCAATGGCTTCTTTTATTTTTGCCCACTGTTCCTCGACTCTCCCCAGTTTTCCTATCCCTGCTAGGGCATCCCTGAGGCATTCTTTCATATTCTTTAAGTTAGTCCTCCTGAAGTCCAGGACTCTTGCCCTTGTGTGATTCAATTCTGGACCTATGCTTATATCAAACCACACTGTCCGATGATCACTGGTCCCCAGGTGGTCCCTCACTGTGACGGCAGTCACACTGTCCCGATTTGTTAACACCTGGGTCAGTAACATCCCTTCTTGAGTAGGTTCCAATGCCAGTTGCCTCAGGAATGCTTTTGCAGGGTGTACAGGATGTTCCTATTCCTGGCTGTAGCTGTAGTGGGGAGGCTCCAATCCATAGCTGGCAGACTGAAGTCTCCTACCAACAATACTTTTACCTTGTGAGTCATCGTCTTGATAGCTTCCATCATTTCCTGATCCACCTCCTCTCCCTGTGTTGGAGGTCTGTAAATCTCTTCTGTTTGAATAGCAGCCCCTTTCCTTCTCTACACAGTGACCCACAGTACCTCCACTCCTCCCTGCTCCCACTGTATTTATGTGGCTTTTATGTGATTCCTTACATAAATAGCCACTCCTCCCCTTTTCTACCTACCCTATCCTTCCTGAATAGTGTATGTCCTGGTATGGCCACTTCCCAGTCCTGGTTTGCATTGCACCAGATCTCTGTGATGGCGACTAAGTCCAGGTCTTCTTCTGCCATGGTAGCCTCTAGGTCTGCAACCTTGTTGCTCAGACTTCGTGTTTTTGCACACATGGTTCTCCAGACTATGTTGTCACTCTCTACCCTTTTTCCCTCTTGCATTCTCTTATTGTGTCCACTATATTTTTAGTTTTATTCCTGCCTTGTACCCTTGGCCTTCATTGACTCAATCCAAATTATTTGAATATATTGCAGGTGATACCTTTTAATAGGTAAGCAATAATACCCAACAGGGTGGGCGGTATTGTGCTATACCGACCGCCTGAGGCGTAATGACGCCTAAAGTGGAGGGCCTTATAGCCCCTGGAAGGTCCGGTATAGCACAATACTGCCCACCCTGGAGGGTATTATTGCGCTTAGAAAATGGGTTATGGGTTACATTTTTAATAAAAATTAAATCAAACATTGTGAAGAAAACAAATAACTGTTAAAAAAAGAAGAAAAATACAGTTTGATGTAAAGTAGTCCCTCTGCACTGTTGACCTACTCTTTGTACTGTCTGACAATGTCTGCCCCCCAAGTGGCTTTGATGATTGAGACAGATGGCAATCTTGTGAAAACTTAGTGGTGAGCTCAGATTTATTTTTCCGTTCCCCCACAGTCCCTAACCCTACCCCCAGAGTAGCTGTCCTTTTTTTAAACATAGGCAGAAAATCAATGGCAGAGAGTTGTGTGAGCGCTGTAGGAGAGAAAGGTACTGAATGCAGAGTAGGAGAGAGAGCAGCTCATATTTTTTTCCCGTTCCCCCACAGTCTCTAACACTACCCCAGAGTAGCTGTCAGTTTTTTAAACACAGGCAGACAAGCAATGGTAGAGAGCTGTGTCAGCACTGAAGAGGGGGGAGAGAGAGAGCTACTGAATGCAGAGTAGGAGAAAGCTGCAGTGGACAGCCTTGTTAAAATAGTTAGCAAAAAGAATTGAAAGTGGCAGTTCTTACAAGTAAACAGCTAGTTGTTTATATAAGGGGAAAATACTTATACATAATCAGCAATGTAGTGGGAGTCGGGTAGTGTGGTAAGCGCGATCACCAGACCGGCGCTGACTAGGAGTTTGCGTACCGCAGAGCGCTGTGGTTAGCACTTAGCTGGAGGTTGCGAGCGCAAGGTGACAGCAGGATAGCACTGTCACTTTAAAAAGAATTAACGGGATTTCTGTTTCTTTTAGTCTGTGTTGTTTTTAGCTAGCGTAGTATCCCTTTATTTATTTTTTTTTTGGGGTTGCCAGCAGAATCAGGGATTGTGATGCTGGGAAAGTGGCAGCGCAGTGGACCCGAGGGCTCAGTAGCATGGTGACAGGTGATATTGACGCTGTTTAATTTTTTAACAGTTGAGCTGGTATCTTCAAGCTGCAGCCTAAATGCTGATGGTAGCGCTAGCGTCGGTGACCGCAAAGCCCATCGGATTTAGTTAACTCTTTTTTGTTTACTTTTTTCTTTTTGGTGCCTACTTGTTAAAAATGTAGTTGTTGTGGCAAGTCGGCAACCCGGATGGGCAACTCCCCTGCTAAACAGGTAACAAAAAATGGCGGCAGATCAAATTTGAAAATTTCAACTGGCTCAAACATTTCAGTGATTGGGTCAGTTGGAAATGGCACTTATTGTAGCCGGGGCTCTGTTGTCTGATAGATGCCCACCTTGCCAGGGCTATCAGTCAATCAGAGCCTGGGATTTTTCAAACCCATTTTCTGAACTAAAATAACTGTTTTGGAGACTAGCATTCAAAAGTTTAAAGTGCAATAAAAGGTATCACCCACCTGTAACAAATGTGTTTTGTTTTTCTATTCTGATGTGGAGCCATGTAATTACTAGTATTATGACCTTGGATTGGTACTGTTCCTTGGTGATGTGGATAACAGTCTCAGATCATTAGTTGTAAGTGGTAGTGTTCCTTGGTGATCAGAGAGGCA